>JAMWET010004638.1:75000-122500 GCA_024036415.1 Prochilodus magdalenae | reverse complement strand
GACTTGTACCGAGAGTTCTGAGAGGTTAGTGACTGCTCCTGTTTTCATTTTCACAGAAACATTTAACAACGTTATCTCATTAACCTGATGAATGCTTATTATCTTATTCTTGATTTGAGAGCAGCAAGTGCTAATGAGAGCTAAGCTAGTTTAAAGTTAGCTTGCCCAGTAAACATTTGAACTATAAGAACCACTGAAACAATGTTGAACTCACATAACCGACTATATTTGAACTGACTTTAGACGTTCCCAGACGACCATTGTTTACTGGGTAAAGGTTTTCAGGAAAGAAAGGTTTATTTGGATGTTAAATTTAAACATATAAAGAATAAACTGGATTTAATCTGCCTTTAGTATCGATGAATTTCAACATATTTCAAAGTGTCATACTGAAGTTACAACTTTGAGTTTTGTGAAAACACAAGTATACCGAAGGGTGAGTAAAAGCAAAGCCGTGGGTTGAAGCTGATCACTGAACAAGCAACTCAAGGTGGGGCGTTTCCATTCATTAACTGGGAAGGGAATGGTCGGTTTTGAAACTTTAATGTTTACAACAGAAAAGTTATTTTGCACATTCATTATTATCATAGTGTGGCAGACCTCAAAACACACCTCTCAGGAGGTCCCTGGTGGGGGCAGTAAAATGGCCAGACCCATAAAACATCTTGGTAAACGCTTGCTTTGTTGCCTGGCATGGAGAGAACAAGGGGCTCTTTTTGAAGACCCCGTTTTGATTTCAAACAGGGGCGGAGTTCATACACCAAGGTTAATGTACAACTGCGACAATGAGCTTGCCATTGTTGAGTATTCAAGCTTCACATGATGAGCGGAGACGAAGCAGGCCTGTCTCTTTCGTCGGGCTGTGTGTGCTTGTACAGATCGCCGGTCCGGGCTGGCTCAACGCTAGATGAAAGCGTCTGAGAGAGGCACAAAGCAGTGGTCTCTTAGTGTCCTCTGGCTCTTCATTTACATAGGCTTTGATTCTGTGGCGTCGGCTTCAGCCTGTGTGTGCGTGTGTTTGTCCTGGAAGAAAAGAGCTGGCAGGGAATGAGCTCCTTTTAATCATCAGACAATGTGCGTGTAGACTGCATCCGAAAGGACTTGAGCAGCACTATCAAATGTAGGAGGTGAACATTAACCCTAATGAGGAAACAATGCCGTAAAGGTGTGTCTCATCACAGCGACTTCACACGTTCCTGAGTGGAGTAGGACGCTATCTGATGCTCACTGCTCAGCCTCTTGCCTTGTTTTTGTGTTAATATAGAACGAGGGAAATGTGCCAGAGCGTTCGGTGCACAAACACAAAGCGCGAAGAAAGAAGTGCAACATAAGAACAAAGAACCCATGAGCAGGTTCCACCTAGCGAGTCTTTAGTTGCCTTTGTAACCACGTTAGGTCCATAACTCTTAAACCTGGTAGGGGGTTAGTGTAAATGTAAAGGTTAGGGGTTTAGTATAAATGTAGGGATTAGGGTTTAGTGCAGATGTAGGGGTTAGGGGTTTAGTGCAGATGTAGGGTTTAGGGGTTTAGTGTAGATGTAGGGGTTAGGGGTTTAGTGTAGATGTAGGGGTTAGGGGTTAGTGTAGATGTAGGGGTTAGGGGTTTAGTATAAATGTAGGGATTAGGGTTTAGTGCAGATGTAGGGGTTAGGGAGTTTAGTGTAGATGTAGGGGTTAGGGAGTTTAGTGTAGATGTAGGGGTTAGAGGTTTAGTGTAGATGTAGGGGTTAGGGGTTTAGTGTAGATGTAGGGGTTAGGGGTTTAGTGTAAATGTAGGGGTTAGAGGTTTAGTGTAGATGTAGGGGTTAAGGGTTTAGTGTTAATGTAAGAGTTAGGGTTTAGCTTAAACATAAGAGTAAGGGTTTAGTGTAACTGTAGGGGTTAGGGGGTTTAGTGTAAATGTAGGGGTTATGGGTTTAGTGTAGATGTAGGAGTTAGGGTTTAAAGTAAATGTAGGAGTTAGGGAGTTAGTGTGAATGTAGGGGTTAAGGGTTTAGTGTAAATGTAGGGGTTAGGTTTTAGTGTGGATGTAGGGGTTAGGGGTTTAGTGTAAATGTAGGAGTTAGGGAGTTAGTGTGAATGTAGGGGCCAGGCAGGTTGGTGTAGATGTAGGGGTTAGGGGTTTAGTGTTACTGTAAGAGTTAGGGTTTAGCTTAAACATAAGAGTAAGGGTTTAGTGTAACTGTAGGGGTTAGGGGGTTTAGTGTAAATGTAGGGGTTAGGGGGTTTAGTGTAAATGTAGGGGTTATGGGTTTAGTGTAGATGTAGGAGTTAGGGTTTAAAGTAAATGTAGGAGTTAGGGAGTTAGTGTGAATGTAGGGGTTAAGGGTTTAGTGTAAATGTAGGGGTTAGGTTTTAGTGTGGATGTAGGGGTTAGGGGTTTAGTGTAAATGTAGGAGTTAGGGAGTTAGTGTGAATGTAGGGGCCAGGCAGGTTGGTGTAGATGTAGGGGTTAGGGGTTTAGTGTTACTGTAAGAGTTAGGGTTTAGCTTAAACATAAGAGTAAGGGTTTAGTGTAACTGTAGGGGTTATGATGAAAATGCTAAGCATTGCTGGCGTGTATATGGGATTTCCATGCTACGGTATGTTAGCATGACACTAACAGCACTGGGTTCACACTACCATGTTTTAGCAAGGGTTTCCTGTAAACCTTCAGTCTTTGGAGGGCTAATGCTATCGTTTTTATTTTTTCCAGCCTGTCAGCCTCAGTTACAAACATGAGCAGCTCTAAATCCTGTTTGACCACATTTCCACATCAACCAGCCTATCGCTAGCGCTGTTGTTAGCATGTTTCGCTAAGCGTGTTAACTCTTAAGCTTGGTGTAACGTTCCCTCTGAGAGACCTCTAATGAATTTCCAGCACACTCAAGATCTACTTCAGTCATCGGGAGCTGCTGTCGAAAAGAGAAGCTCATTTCAAATAATGGCGAGGGGTCGGCAGTTCAGGTATCTGCATTAATGACATGCTAACAGCTAGAGAGTGCCGCGCGTGTGAACTCATCTCACTGTTTGTCCCCTCGCCTCTCCTCTCGCTCCCTTTGCTCTTACGAACTTAAGACAACAAAGGCAGATTATATAGAGCCGAGTCATTTGAGCAATGAATATTTCATATGCTATTATTCCAAAACAAGTAATGAATAATGTATTTTTGAATTATCTTTGCCCCGAGAACTCATTCTAGGATTCGGCGTACGCTGCCCGCTCTGGCCGACTCCTGTTGTATGAAGAAAGAAGCGGAGTTCTCATCGTGGAGGACCGATTCTTGGGGATTGTATGCGCTAAGCACACACTCTGAAAAGAGCTTTGAGGATGAGGCTTCACAGCTCCACAGCACATATCTGCAGACCACCCATGTTCTCGAAGGCATTGATGGTAATTAATCATTAAAGGAGAGAGGGAACTATTTCTGGGGTTGCTGAGAAAGAGGGGAAACTTCTTCCGTCAGGCTCGAATTAATGCTTTCTGTTAGACGACTAACAATGAGCTGGAGATGAGGAGAACAAGGAATGATCTACCATTGATCAACCTAATCAGCACCAGCATTCCTGAAATAGTAGTGGGCAGTATAGTCCCGCAGTTTCCAAGATATCAACACCATTTCACCCCCGGAACGTTGGGAATGCTGTCCTTGTATACAGCTTTTTGATCTGACTCAAAGTTTTCGGAAGAACTTTGGAATTTTTTTCCCATTAAAAATTAAAGGGGCTGAGAAAGTTCACACCCATCTACTGTTCTTCTGCTGAACCAAAAGACATGGTTTCACATGCATCTCAGGGCAGATGCCCTCGCATGAATTCAATGTTGGTCTGGCCCGTACTCGTCTGTTTGTCTTTTTCCTATCCCTCGATTCTCCCATACACTCCCATACACATACAGGGCAGATCCCTAAACACTAAACCACAGCCATACTGATCTGCACTCCTCTTTGTGTCTTTTATTCATCCCTTACTTTCCTATTCATTTTCAGCAACACCAAACCACCAGCTAGTAACAAGCTTACGCTGAGCAACCACACAGCACTGTCGTCATGAAATCCACTTTTCTAGTAAAGATTACTGATGGCCTTGGTAAATACACTAGCAGTCAAAAGTTTAGAGACAGCTGTGCAGCAAGAAAAATTATACGAGAGGTGGCAATATGGCCGAAATATAATATTGTGAAAGTAGAGTAGGGCTGAACGATATGGGCAACTATCTAACAGTGATTTTTCTGACTAATGATGCAATTTGCCCCATCCGCTTCGCTCTCCATCACCGGAGTTTTAGCAGACAGCTGAACTTCATTTACGCCCTCCATTTATACCTCTCCACGGCGCTTCAGCTTTTGCGAAGCTTTGCCAACTTAGTTAGCACTCCTGAGCGTTCTTTCGGTGAATTATCTCTTTTCTGGTTCTTGATCTCTATTCTGTTATCGACTACCCTTTTGCCTTTTCCTCCTAACTTGATTGCCTCCGCTGATTGTCTCTTTTGGTTTCGACTCTGCCTGCCTCGACTACGTTTCTAGCCCTACCCCTGCTGCTGTATCTGCATTGCTGCTTAGTTTGTTCACTTCCCTGTTCAATAAACATTCTGCCTTGACTTTTAACTCTGCAAGCGTCGACCCAGAGTCTTCTGCCCTGACAATAGTTGTAATGTTGGCAGGCCAGACACAGGTGTCGGATCCATTGTAGGCTTTATTTGACCAATTATTTGCAGCGGCAAATACACAAACAGAGTCCAAAGACAGTAACGCCCAGAAGTTGTCCAAAGCAAAAAGTCTCATAATGGAAAAACGCTCAGAAGATCTCCAAAACACTGAGCTAAGAGCCAGAGAAGTCAAGGACAAGGAACTGAGGGAGTAGTCCGAAACAACAACAAACAGAAGTTAACCAGGCACTATTCAGGAACACTGACTCGCTCACGGAAGCCAGTATGGTGGTTAATGCTCCACAAACACCTAGGGATCGGGAGGCCAACTTAGAAGGATAATTAATAGGGATGAGCAGCAGGTGAGAGGACAGGTGCGGGAGGAGCTAGGTGAGAGGGAGCCGGCGCGAAAACCTCAGAACTCCGGTGTGTTTGACCTCTGGTGGCCGGCATGGGAAGTGTCCCAGGAGTGCCCCTCCTGGGACGGCCTGACAATAGTGTAGGCTATAATATAGGCTTTAATAATAATTGCAACACCTGTGATTTAAAAACTGCACCCTTGTAAATATCAGTTTTGATATAAGAACAATTCATCTTTCAGCCCTAATTAGGAGCACATGGGGTATATCAGTATATCAGTATATGTACTGTTTCAGCCTGTACAGTCTTTTAGATCATCAACAACATGCATTCAGTTGGGTGTGTCTAAACTACAGCACAAGTACCGTGGAAATGTCTCCAAGTGCTGTGATGTTATATATTTGTTGACAGTCCAGCTGTTTCCATTACCGCTCTGTGTCTTATATACGAAACTGCCACTCTGGTGGTCCTGCTGTTTGATGTAATCTATACCATAATCACCACAATTGTGGTGAAAAGCTTCGTTTGAAACAGATACGAGAGTAGAAAGGAACATGGAGCACATGCATCAGATGGAGAGAACAACTGCATGACAGCATAAGAGAGATCAATGGCTCCACATAGCAATTACGGCTGCATAGACCGCGCTGCTATCCTTGCCTCGCTTGCCTCCCTCGCGCCGGATTGCCAAGGCAATCTCGGTTGCTATGCGACGCTGGGTGGCCTATAAATTTGACAACATCCTGGGTCTTGATTATTATTTGAGCACTCGCGGCAAGACGTTCCCCTTCAGGTCACTGCTGAAGATTAGAGCGAGGCGATCGCTGTGGGAAACGGGGGAGGGGGGTGGGGCTGTTGTGGAAGTGAGAAAAGGAGACGGCGAGGCACCACCTGATGAGGAAATAGTGGGAAGCTGAAAGAAAAACAAACTTCCCTTCATATTCTTCTGGGTGAATACATCAGGATAAGTTCAGATCCCTGTGTATTCTCTTAGAGCATCATCCAGCCGGAGCTTGGACACAGCAGATGGACGAGGACGGGCTCTTGCGTGTTTTAAATCATGGACTCTTTTCCACAGTGATGGGAACAGCATGTGCTAACCCAAAGGTCCACAGGAAGGAGCTAAGATGAGTGACATCTAGCTGCAACCCCGCAAACCAAGCCCCAGGCTATGTAAAGCCTCAGCTTGAGTTGAAGAAGCCCCAGCTTGGGGGGGAAATGATCCAGCTAGGTAGTGAGCTGGTGAGGTAACTTGCATTAAGATGGTAAGTAAAAAAAAGTTTACCAGGAAGGATATACGCAGCATGTATGACGTGGTTGGGGAAGTAGCTAATGTTGTTAGTGAACTTCTTGGAGATCAGGAGCTTCTCAAGAGTTTGGCTAGTTGGTTCTTTTATTAGTACACTGTTAATTCAATGGCGATGCCATCCACTACCGGGAGTCCAGGAGAACACAATTGTCCTCACTATTTCTGGGAAGGTAGAATGGCCCACCCTTTCCCCTTCTTAATTAACCCATAAGAGCCCAGACCCATTTCCTCTTAAGGGAAAATAATGAAGGGTCATTTATAAAATCACCTCATTATGACAGAGGTCACATGGTGTCCTCTATAAGCATAATAAGGTCAAAATACCAGGAGCATATGCCACAACAACAACAATTTCATAACTTGTATCCCATCACCAACCAACCAACCACATCACCATTTTCTATATGAAGTCATATGTTCACCAAATGTCATGTGACTGCATTCAGGATGTTCGGTATGGGTTACACAAGGAGTCCTTTAGTTTAAAGTCAAGGATAAACCTGTACAAGGAACTTTCCAGACTTTTTTAAAGACTCGTGACATATACATCACTGTGGGCTTTTGCAGGTTAGGAGCAATGCTAGCCAACAGGGGTGACTATTAGCTGGGGTAACTGAATTGCCTCAATTGGTTCCGCTCCAGACGCATTGAGCTGTCTACTGGGGTTACGTTAGGAGCAACTGTACCCTGATTTCAATGTTGAAGACACTTCAGAGTCAATTCCACCAGCTAATGGAATTGGGAAAACAAATCCGGTACCCTTACGGCATTTAGCTGACGCTCTTATCCAGAGCGACTTACATGGTTAATCATATTACAGGTAGGCCAGTGTAGTGTTAGGAGTCTTGCCCAAGGACTCTTATTGGTGTAGCACAGCCACCCAGACCAGGACTCAAATCCCAGTCTCCCACGTGTTGTGGTGGTGGCTCCCTGACGGGTAGTGGTGTTATCTGCTGAGCTACACCAACCACACCCTTTGATACTACTGACAGGGCTAGTTTTCCATGGGTAGACGTCAAATCAAATCAAATCCAAGATTATCTGTCACATACAGTCATACATGATGTAACTGTAAGCAGTATAATGCTTTGACTCACCTGCTCACATGAAACAATACGTTAATATAAAGATAGAATATCTAAAATGTAAAAAGCAAAATCCATAAATATAACAGAAAACAAAAACAGATGTGTGCTTCCACAGGACATCTGTAATGTTTGTTAGGATGTATAATGTAGTAAAATGTATAATGGATATATATATACACAGGGGTTGGACAATGAAACTGAAACACCTGTCATTTTAGTGTGGGAGGTCTCATGGCTAAATTGGACCAGCCTGGTGGCCAGTCTTCATTAATTGCACATTGCACCAGTAAGAGCAGAGTGTGGAGGTTCAGTTAGCAGGTAAGAGCACAGTTCTGCTCAAAATACTGCAATGCACACAGCATTATGGGTGGCATACCAGAGTTCAAAAGAGGACAGACTGTTGGTGCACGTCTTGCTGGCGCATCTGTGACCAAGACAGCAAGTCTTTGTGATGTATCAAGAGCCACGGTATCCAGGGTAATGTCAGCATACCACCAAGAAGGACGAACCTCCACCAGCATCACGTAGTGACCTGGCCACTATCCTGCAAGAAGAATGGCCTAAACTCCCTCTGACCACTGTGCAGGACGCAGTATATGTCATTCCCAAGACCAACTGACGCTGTATTGGCCGCAAAAGGAGGCCCTACACCATACTAATAAATGACTGTGGTCTAAAACCAGGTGTTTCAGTTTCATTGTCCAACCCCTGTGTGTGTATATATATATATATATATATATATATATATATATATATATATATATATATATATGTATATGTACACAACATTAAAACTGAAAGTAAAACTAGCTTGACTCCTTGTCAGGTTTACTAATGGCAACTAAAGATCAAGATCAAGTCCTGGCATGGCACCATGGATTGAGATGGGCCCTAACCGCTGATAAACTCTGGTAATAATCACATTACTCCAGCATGTAAAACCAACCCTGTCAGAACAGCACTCATGATGGAGAAGCAGCTCATCCAGATTCTCTATTTTTTCCAGCAGGGACGAAGCACGAAGAACCGCTGCCCTGCTATGGCTTTGGAGTAATGGCATAATCCTTATCCGAAATGTCAACATTTTCCCCTCAAACGAGGAACAGGTCAGCTGGTGCCACTGATGGGGGCTGTGCTCCAGTGAGGGGGACGTGATGGGTGACATTAGAGCATTTCAAAATCTCCAATAATCCAGGAGACACACACACACACACTTCCCTGCCACAAAGAGGTCAGACGATAAGCCAGTGGAGCGCCCCGTAATGTACGCCATTAAAGCTGTCTAATCCCGTACAAAGAGGAGAGTTCACTCACTGATACACGCACATACACATAGACGCCAGCTGCTGCAGGACTCCACAGGAGGTCCTTTGTCCTGCACTGCTTTGCCTGAGATACTTTGCTGTCGAGATCAATGTCAAACAATTTGTGACCAGCGGGGAAAAATGGCCACACTGCACATTGACTTTCAGTGCAACGGGCTTGTTGGGAAGCGTTCCATTCATCAAAGTAACTGGCCCATTCACATAGTAGATGGCCTCTTTTACTGTTTGTATGTAGGATTAAATTAAGCCCTCTCTCCGCACCGAGAGCAGATATGCTCACGCACACGCTGCCAGAGAAACTTTCATCCATACAGTTTCCATAGTGATTGAGACTATGGTGTTTTGCTGTACAGCAGCCCCTTCATTTTCCTCTTCTGTCCTATTCCCCAACTTTCCAGCCCTATTTGAAACACCTCAAGATCAAAATCAGGAGCCGAGCACAACAAAAAACATGCTTAATGATCCATTAAGCCCGCGCGGGCTTGATTTGCCGCTACTCAGCGGTTCGGCGGCCCTTGGCGCTTCTTCACGTAGGCGCCTGTCGAATATAAAATGGCACCACTACAGTCCCAAATCTGTTTTTAACCAGCCCACACGTACTGGCAAACTCGCTCATGTTTCCTCTCGCTTAAATGTGATGTGAAATCCTGCGAGACGGAGCCAAAACTAGACCTGACAGCCACCACGCAGTGGCTTGTCTCCATGGCTACAGCTTCCGCTTTCTGGCGCCGTCTGATGAAATAAAAGAGTCTTTTGTGCCGGTTGATCTTTGGCTCCTCCAGCGGTGTCGCTTTGCGCCTGTGAGTCATGGCTCGGGAGTGTGGAGAGGAGCCGGGCAGGAAAGGTTGTACTGACCTTCTGTACGCACCGGATGGACAGAAGCTACGATCGGAGGTGCGAACTTTCACACAGTACAGAGTACACACAGTATATCCAGTGGGACCTGACAGATAGATCAGGTGATGCAGTTGTGACTGTAATGAAATAATAGCTGCTAATTAGGGAGTTTGTTTGTTTTGAATTCAAGTTCGAGATCTACTGATGATATGGGTAAACCTTACACTGTAAAACATGTTAGCATGGTACAATGTAGCTGATATATCTTAAAATTCTCGTTTTGAGATTGTTGTGAGCTAATTTTAAGACTATCTAACTTTTTTTCAGGCATTTCGATTTGTTTAAAGTTCTCTTAGTCAGCCAAATTACCGCCATACCAGCATTTCGGTTTGCTTTCTTTTAAAGCAATTTGGTAATTCAGACTCAGGGAGTCAGGCATCAGGGAGTAAACAACATGCACTTAAACTCGGTCTACAAAAATGCTATAGATGCTTCCCCAGCTGTAAACACTGTTATACTGAAGACAGCCAACAAATAATAAGAAAATGAGAGGTAATGAACAGAAGCCAACACCACACAGAAACATGGGTAGCTCCCCTTATATTCCAGCTACAATATTCAGACTAGCAGTTGGTAGGGCCTCATTCTGCGCACAATTTCTCAAATAAAATAGTTAATTAAATGTTTTAATTAACACCAAATGTTTAAAAACTCCACTGCTGTGCATATAGGTCAATGGTGTATATGGTAATTTACATTTACACTTAAGGTATTTAGCAGACGCTCTTATCCAGAGCGACTTACAACCGTGCTCAGTGTTCTGTTGGATAATATTCCAGCTAGTAGGAAGTTTAGAGCCTAAAACTCACCACGAGCTCAGACACAACAGTGGGCCAGTGCTGGTAATCATTGATAATCATTTTTTCTATTCTTATGATTTTTTGTTCTTGTTAGACAAAAGACTTCGAGAGCGACGTGTGCAGAATTAAAAAACCAGGAACGGTTTATTTACAAACAGGCAATCTCAGCAAGCACCAGTAACCAGCGAAACAATGGGAGTCAGAGACAGGCGGAGGTCAGAACCAGGTAGTACAGGCAGCGAGGGCAAACAAGTTTACAGGGGAAGACCGAAGCGGAAAACCAAAGTGAGAAAGCACAGATACAAACCGTAGAGTCAGAGCACGAGCAAAAGGGATTAAGCGAAAGAGTAGTAGAGGAACGAAGGGAGTCGGAAGCCAGAATAAGAGAATACGAGAAAGGACCGCTCAGGATTGCTAAACTAAGTTTGGCAAAGCTTCGCGAAGTGTGAGTGTTTGTGTGTGGCTTAAATACAGGAAGTCAGTGACTGCTAACAGCTGTGGCTAAAACTCGGGTGACCTAGAGCGTATCACGGAGTCCGAACGGGGGCGCATAGACATGACGTCATCGAGCGTGGCCCTCTGGGAAGTGGAGCCCCGAAGAGCGGGGAAGCCGGGGACAGTTCTGTTGTAGGCTGATTCCTTATGCGTAATGCTATTCAGCAACACAGTACAAAGTTCAGCACCACTTTATACGTTGTACTCTTACTAGTATCTCTAAAGCATTACTGACTGGTGCATAACGTTAACTAGGTGATCAGGTGGTCTCTGACTTTTGCACACTCCTTTTTTATAGTGAGCTCAGATTCACTGGGGTTTCAAAGGATGAAAATGATTACCGAAGCGGAGGCTAAGACATGGTTAGCGACAATTTGTTGGGCTTCCAGGAAAGAATGAGTACTGCAGGAAGGTCCCTCCAGCTTAGCTTTGCTCTGGACAGAATGAAGAACGTGAAAGTTGCTCTAGAGTAGTACTAATTGCTTGGGCCCCTCATTATGTACTAAGTGTGAGAACTGTGAGTAAACAACAAAGCATGCTGCACATCACAGATGGTGTTTCTGATAAAATGGCCAGTGACTGTAAGCGCTACGTGCACGACGATACAGACGGAAACACTTTAAAAGCCACATGTAACGTACATACAGCAACACAGACGGTTGTGCAGACACAGCCCACGCAGGCAGCCCCAGCTGTTGCCATGACAGTGCAGCTCTCGGCTGTCTCTCTCGCTGCTCTGGAACTTGGGACCGCGTCCTGGTCAATGACTGATGAAAAGAAAGCTGCAGAGACACATCACCAACGCTTTATCTCCCACGCTTTCGGACAGTCTGGGAGGCTCACCTTGCCTATTTGTTATTACCAGACAGCCACAATTAGCCCAACTGTCTGCTGGCAGCAGGCAAACAGAGCTAATTAATTCCGTAATTAAGATTAATTCCGAAATGTCATCGCTCTCCCGTACGCAGATGTTTTGCTCCAGACTTCGCGGGAAACTTTGCCGTGTGCTAACACACAAACTTTCGGCTCCCGTCGCGAGTTTCGCCCAGAACTCTGCAACTTACTACACATCCTATCATCCTCCATATAAAACCAGTTCAAAATCTTCTTCTTCTTCTTGAGACAGCTCAAGAAATTCACCCTGCCACAGACCCTGATGATCCACTTCTACACAGCAAATCCATTCTCACAGCCTCCATAACTATATGGTTTGGTTCCTCCACCTCACAAGAAAGAACCAAACTCCGGCGCATCATCAGGACAGCAGAGAGGATCGTTGGATGTAACCTGCCATCACTTCAGCAGATCTACACCAGCGGGGTGAGGAAGCGTGCTGGCAAAATTACATCTGACCCCTCACATCCTGGACACCTCCTCTTCCAGACACTCCCCTCTGGTAGAAGACTGTGGTCCATCAAAATTAGCACAGCACGTCATGCTAACAGCTTTTTCCCCAGAGCTGTAGCGCTCCTCAACCACAGCGGACACCTCCCACTGTAAACCTCAAAGCATACAACTGAGCTGTACCAAACCGGACTGAACAGCTACTTGCACTCTGCCTATTTGCACTCTGCCTATTCGCACTCTGCCTATTCGCACTCTGCCTATTCGCACACCTGTACAGATGTTCTCCTTCTGTAAATATTCAGGTCATCTGTAACTTTCTATATATAATATTTTTCACATCTCTCAGCTTCTTCAGCTCTTTATTACCTTTAGTACTTTTTACTTTTTTAATTTATCCCCTACCCTATTTACTGCTTAGTGTAATTTTCCTTTAGTTTAATACTGTAAATAATCTGTGTTCTGTGTTGTTGTTACTTGTCATACGTGTTGCTCTCACCAAGACAAATTCCTTGTATGTGTAGCACACTTGGTGAAATAAAGAGATTCTGATTCTGAAATGGTCTTGTGCTTCACAAGTAGGCCCACCTATAGACAAGTACTGTTACCCAGTACTAGATAAGATGATGATCCTATCATTTATTAAAGACTACAAGATGTGTGTATAATATTTAGGAAAGTGTTTGTCACCACTGTGTTTCTATTACACTGCTGCCTTGTTACCACTATAACTGCTCACTTATTATACATATATACCAATAAAACAAGCAGGTAATTCTCAGATAAGTAGAACTTGTTACCATTATTTTATGATTTTATATTGGCCTTGTTAACACTCAGTAAACACACAGTAAACATTAAGAAACTGGCATTTAATTCATGGTTGAATACAACTTTCCTACCATAAAATCACTATACCTTTACCTATTTATTACTGATCCATCCAGACAACAAAATAAACGTACACCAAAGTATATATCACCGCGTATAGGGAGCTCAGGAAAACGACAGATCAACAAAAGAAAACAATTAACCAATATATAGAGAGAAATCTGAGGAATACATTCATTTTGTCGGTTCTAGTACGATGCAAATATTCTATATAGTGCAGTCTGTGCAGATGCACGTAGTAACAAGCCTGCTGGAACTGGCCAGTCAAGCCGACCAAAGACCACTACATTTTAAAAGGGTGAAAGAGGAAGTATTGCATCACTTCACTCTTGACTTAGGAACTTCTAGTTCCTAATTCAGAGAAGAAACTTACTGATGTGCAGCTGGCACCCAGCATATCTATTATTAGACTTGTATTACTATTATTACCATTAATTAATAAAGATATACAGTACAATAGATTCACCCAGAGGCTGCACACAAACCAGCTGCCCTGTTATAGGAAGTTCACTCCATCTGTGACTGGCACTACACGAACTAGACTCTAACGCAGCTACGTGAATACAAACAAACAAGCAGCCGATGTATCACACATACATAACACGCATTACACACTACGGTACAAGCTCACTGTGTGTATGCGCATTGCTGTGGTGGCCAAATCACAGCAGGATCCACTGTTATTCCATCAGTTGGAACTCAAACGTGGGCAGTAGACCTGCTCTACCTGTTGCTGTGGTGATGGTGTATCATGGTGTATCATGTAAGTTCATGTAAGCAAACCGGTTTTGAGTCAGTTGTTTGCTTGGTGGTTGAGAGAGCCATCAAAATGCATCTTGTATGAAGTTAGAACTCGTGTACATTACTGGACGAAACAACCTGTGAAACTACGTCTGCAAAGCTCGAAGCGTCCACGCTCGCATCCTTGCGTCAAGTACGTTTCTGGCCTAAGGCTGCTACTTTATTTACTCCAGGCAAACATTTCTGTACACAGCTGCGTCATCTTGCCAGCTAGGCTAAGTGCTGCGGCGCGTTTTCTTTTTTAGCCTCCTGTTAATGTGATTTGTGTAGTTACATTGATTTCCTCCTCTCTTGACTCTCCTTAATTTTACAATGAGCTCAGGTGCATTAGGAATTCAAAGGATAAAGAGATGGCAAGGCTGAGACAGGGTGATGAATTTGATGGGTTTCCAGGACAGGATGAGTGAGATATCAAGACGATAAGACTATAACCGTGATGGCTGCTTCAACATGAATTATCAAAGGCTCAAAATATACACTGATCACCAGCAGGAATCAAACGACAGGAGCACCAAGATTTGTTGCCTCATGTCCAGAAGGCCAGGTGTCACACCACCTCCAGCCCTTTGGCAAATCTGCAGGAACTGAGAATATTTAAGATGCATGGGATGGATTACCACAGGACACCATTAGGAACCTCTACCACTTTTGTGGTTGGTGTAGCTCTGCAGATAACCCCACTACCCACCAGGGAGCCACCACTACACATGGGAGACTGGGGTTCGAATCCCAGTCTGGGTGTCTATGCTGTACTACACCAATAGGAGTCCATGGGTAGGACTCCTAACACTACACTGACCTCCCTGTAATATGACTAACCTTGTAAGTCGCTCTGGATAACAGCGTCAGCCAAATGCCTTGAATGTAAGTGTAACTCTGTGCCTGGGCACTTAGCTCTAAAACACATCTTCTGTTTTAAATTCACTCTAGAGTAAGGTAAAGCTTGAGGGAGCCTGCTACATCATTTTAAAGCCATCCAAAAACAAAGTAGCACACAATGCATTTAATTACAGCCCTAGATCCGAATTAGCATTAGTGTATATATGTAAAACTGCTGTGTTGTTTACATCATCAATAGAATAGCTGCGCCCAGAAAAGGAGGTGTGGGATTGCGGTGCTGTTGGGAAGGAGGATAAAGGTGACCAGGATCAATAACTGATGATACATTTAGACTGATATGATCAATATTTATTGAGCTACACATACAGAAGTCTGTCTCTCAGTATGGAGTTGGGAAGCTTCTTGATCAAGCCTCCCATTCACTCAAAGTCCAGATAACCACCCTAAAGCTCCTGTTTTGGACATAATCTGAGCAGAACTGATTCAACTGAACAGACCATTTATGCTGAGAACAGTGGAAGGTAGAAGATGAAGATTACAACCAGCTACAAGATTTAATCAGAGCACTAACAAACTAGCCACTTAGAAGCCTGGACAACAGATGGTTCTGGAGAAACTGCACTAAATATTATTAGTAATAATAATAATAATAACGTAGAGTAGATCACCATGACTACAGCTGGGCAGCCAAGTCCATGTTCTGACAATGTGTACAGTACGCATGATACGGACACTGACGTCTCTATTACAGCATTAGTGCATTTAGCCTTGAATCTGTGTGATGTTATCAAGAGGTCAGACTTGCTGAGGCTGTCCCTTCATGGTGGCCATCGCTCCCATGATTAGCATGGCTAGCACGGTAGAGAGGTAGAGTGAGAGAGAGCTTTGCCAAAGCCCTGGTGCTTCGAAAAAAAAAAAAAACTCAATAAAAGAGGATTTGTTCCAGTTGTTTGTTGGAGAGGTTAAGAAGAGAAGGGCACAGCGGAGCAGCTCGGGGAGCGAGAAAGTGAGCGAGCGAGCGAGCGAGAGCTCCAAAGCCGACAGCTGCCTGGCAGGCACTCAAACGCAGCTTAACATTTTCTCACTGTTCTGAGTGGCACACAACGCAGCTCTCCAAAACTGCGCAGCACATCTAAATACCCCCCACACCCCCTCCAAGCCTTTCCAGCATCTGGAAAAAGGCTGACATTCAGAACGGCGGAGACGCGGAGTGCGCTGGTCGAGATGGCAGCCCATTTTGCTCTTTGCGCCGTGTTGGAGCTGTCCGTACGGCTGATTTGTCATCCTTCAATCTCCTCAAAATAGAGCGGATCCGGCCTAGCAGAAAAGCTGTACCGCTTTAGGCCACTAGGTGGTGGGCTGGCTCCATGAATGAGCGAGGTGGTGGGCTGTGGAACCTATGGCGGAGCAAGACAGCAGAAAAGGAATCCGTGTGCGCGGAATGTTAAGCATAAGAGAATGAGGTTGCATAGCTAAAGAATGACTGTATAATAAGGACTGCGCTGGACGGAGCCTAGATATGTGAAAGGCTGATCGTGTGGGTATGTACGTGTGTACAAGGTTCTTTAGGGAACAAAAGTGATTTTTTTTTTGCTTTTGATGTTGGCTTTTAAACTCAATAAGACTATGGTCCCCCCAGTATTTAGACCAAAGTTGGGTCACAGTGAACCCAGGAGCTCTTTGCTTACTATCCCCTGCCTCTGAAATGCTTTTAAAAGACCCAGGTAAGCACTTAACCTCGCTTTCAGAGAGGATAAAGCCCCTATCCACCACTGCATCCTCTTTGATGGACTTATAAGAGCTCACGGACATTGATGACTCATAACAACATGACAGTGTGCTAATGGCATTATGGTGAAGCCACTGTGGGAAGATAATGAATCTTCCATTTAGCACCGTGCTCCATTTTTATTCACGGGCTTCCCATTTCCACGTTCATGATTGCAGCCGAAGGACCACGATCGTGTACGTGTGTGGTGTTTCGGAAAAGCACTGAAGGGGCTTAAATCTGTATCCGTGTTACGCGGGACGAGGGGACAGGTTGCAACTGCAAGTCTTTAATAAACCAGAAATAAAACAAAACCAAAGAGACTAAACAACGGAACAGGGCTGCACAACAACAGACACCACAAAGAGACAAAGGACCGGCCGGGAGACAAAACACCCAACAAGAACAAAGGGCACGACATGGGGTATAACACGACTAGGGCTGACGAGAGACACCTGGGAAGGGGCGGAGCTAGAAACAAGAGACCGGGCTAGAGGGCGGAGACAGGAGGAGCACAGGACCAAAACAAACAGAAGCACATGGACATGACAGTGCGATGCAACTGAATCAACTCCAACTACGATATACAACAATTCCTGGCAATAAGCCAAAAAAGTTACGCAATAACTAGAAATGAGGCTGAGGTCCAGGCAACCAATCGTTCTGGGGATTCAAGCATGAGTTGTCTTCTCACAGTGGAGGGATGGACATGTGGAATTCGAAAGTGGAGCTTGATGTTCTCCTCTCTCTCAAAGACAGTGTTGGTGGGTCTACCAGGTCTTTCAGGTGGTTGTTAGGAGTCCCAGTTTCTCTGTATTCTTTACCGCTTGCTCATCTCCAGTTTTGGTATCCGAATAACTGTTTTTGGAAAATAAACAAGTTGCACTTATTGGTCATTTTGACTGGAAGTTAAAGGGTGGTCCTGGACATTTCTGATATCAGCAAGAGGCTGAACTAAATTTGAATTTTGTAAGTGGTCAATGGAAATACGAAAGAGACACAAGGCAATAGACAGCTATACGTTGTGCTCTGCGATTATGATCGGATCACCCATGACGGATGTTGGTACTGGTTATGAACTGGACCTAATGAAGAAACAGAGGCAGAATAAACACTGGAGTATTTCTTTAATGGTGTGATGGTAGCAGTGTCACAGGCAGATCTATGCAGCTACCATGGCTACCGTGGAGCAGTATATGCATGCATATTCTGAATCCCTGGTTTCAAGAATGAGTCGATTTACATGCACGCACTTTGGAAAGCGAGGCATTTAGAGTCTAAATGAGCCTAACACACAGAATGAAGATAAGTGCTAATTTGTGTGAGGTGATATCCATACACAGAATCCCATGAGGTGATCGCCCCCCAGTCTCTAATAAGCCGTCAGGCATAGCAGATTAAAGCGCGGTGCCCACACCATCTGGGTAACATCCTACGCCAGTCCGAGAGACGCACAGTGGTATGCTAGTTAAAGCGCTTTTTCAGCACTGAATGAACGGATGCAAGCTGGCACTAGGCCAAAAGAGTGTGTGGGAATCCGAGGCTAAGAGATCAGCGTTCCTGTGCTTCTAATACTCTCACATATGTACTGTCATGAACTCACTGCAGAACAGATACATGGTTTACGCTCAAGTCGAGCTATTAGTCGCATGGCTGGCATGAGAGTGGCATGGTTTTAGTCGCAGTCTTTACACGGACTGGACTAACATCGGTCTCTATAACAACAAAACAGGGATTGTGTATGGATCAGGTATCGGAACAAGATGGATTAAATATCAGAGGCAAAAAAGAACAACTGTAATCTGATTCAGGGCTAAAATATCACAACATCTCCTTCTGCCTCTTAGTAATGGCAGGTAAACAGCAGCCACATGTGACCTTCTGTCAGCATAACAACAACAACAACTATCTAGAGATTAATAAAGCAATGAGCCACTTTATTACTAACATGGTAGCAGTAAACAATTATTCTGCCAGGAAACGGAGCTTATTAAGAACAGACGACACATAAACTACAACATAAGGACTTTGCTAAATGAGGAAGACATTGTCAGTACAGTTCTGAGTGGTAAACGAAAAGCTTGTGATGCTTCTGTGGCACTAAAGTTCTGCCCTTCAGTAAAACGAGTGAACGGGCTTGTTGGCGAAGGTGTAAATTGGAAAACCTTCTTTGTTGTGGAGATACGTGAATGAATGCACAGACAGTTTTCAAAACTACCTAATTGGTGATGTGCTTCAGATTTTTTGAAACATTAATGTGGCTTTCAGTTCAGCGTTTATAGGTCTCACTTCGGTCAACGAGATAGATTGAGTAACTGAAAATAGCTTCCCCTGGAGGTGTGTGTGTGGGGGTGGGTGTGGAACTGCCAAGATGACCTCTGAGAGTACAGACCTTCTGAGGAGGAATTTGATGCTGCAGTCACTTCACATCACATTTCGGTCAAATAATCGTACACCTATCATAACACACCAAAACCCCACAGCTTATATGTACTCTTGTTCTCGATACTTTGATCAAAGTATCACTTCATTGATGAGCCCAATTTCGGATGGCCCCTCTAGGTGATATCTTGCGTCATGTTAGTGCTACAATGAGCTCAATGCGTCTCATAGTAGGTCTACTATAAACACAGACATTTAAAGCTTGTAAGAAATTCAGGTAACGCATTCCTCACTTTGTACTCTGCAGGTTTAGAGTGCGTTAGTAATAAAGCTGTTATATTTGCCATTTTATTGGCACATAAAGGTCAATTATTTAAAAGTGAAAGCAGCTCAGTGGAATTAACTTGTACACACAGCCTGTATCTCTTGTAACTTAACTTTCAGTGTCTCCGTTACTGAGAGTTTGAGCTGCCGGAGGTGTTAACACCGTCCGTCAGAAGGTGTGATTAAGGTGTAAACACATGGTTCTTGCACACTTTACATGTGAAGTATAGGAGAACCCTTCTGACGTTTGACAGAAGTACAGAGATGAGTGAGTTCATGTGGGCAGTAACTCAGTAAAGGTAATCTATGTATCTACATTCTGGGGGACTTTTACTTCACTACCTGATGGCCAAATCTGTCCCTTCTTGTGGCTTATGTGCGTATATAAACGCAACAAGTTCAAGCCAAAGAAGTATAAAGCTTACCCACCAATCAGGGTACAGTACTCACTTTGGTTTGAGCTTGTTTGGACCTGTTGGACATAGCTTGGTTCTAGCTAAGGGAACCCGTTCTCCTTCAGTGCTCTGTGCTGTTGATGATGTGAATAGACGTCAGTGTCAGACTAATGAATGAGCTTCTATTAAAGACTGGTGGACTGAGAGACACTAGAGTCTCTTCACCTACACTGAGCTGATGAAGAGTCCTGTTCCAGAAATGATAATAGAACATTAGAGCCATAATAAACCATACTCCTATTACTCTCCATACTTAAGTACATCTGAAGGTACATACTTTAGTACTGTTACTCTCCATACTTAAGTACATCTGAAGGTACATACTTTAGTACTGGCACTCTCCATACTTAAGTACATCTGAAGGTACATACTTTAGTACTGTTACTCTCCATACTTAAGTACATCTAAAGGTACATACTTTAGTACTGTTACTCTCCATACTTAAGTACATCTGAAGGTACATACTTTAGTACTGTTACTCTCCATACTTCAGTACATCTGAAGGTACATACTTTAGTACTGTTACTCTCCATACTTCAGTACATCTGAAGGTACATACTTTAGTACTGTTACTCTCCATACTTCAGTACATCTGAAGGTACATACTTTAGTACTGTTACTCTCCATACTTAAGTACATCTGAAGGTACATACTTTAGTACTGTTACTCTCCATACTTCAGTACATCTGAAGGTACATACTTTAGTACTGTTACTCTCCATACTTCAGTACATCTGAAGGTACATACTTTAGTACTGTTACTCTCCATACTTCAGTACATCTGAAGGTACATACTTTAGTACTGTTACTCTCCATACTTCAGTACATCTGAAGGTACATACTTTAGTACTGTTACTCTCCATACTTCAGTACATCTGAAGGTACATACTTTAGTACTGTTACTCCCCATACTTAAGTACGTATGAAGGTACATACTTTAGTACTGTTAATCTCCATACTTAAGTACATATGAAGGTACATACTTTAGTACTGTTACTCTCCATACTTAAGTACATCTGAAGGTACATATATTAGTACTGTTACTCTCCATACTTAAGTACATCTGAAGGTACATGCTTTAGTACTGTTACTCTCCATACTTCAGTACATCTGAAGGTACATACTTTAGTACTGTTACTCTCCATACTTCAGTACATCTGAAGGTACATATATTAGTACTGTTACTCCGGTGGAGGACTAAAGGGAGGAACTTCTACTCACACTAGAGGAGAATTTTACCTTGGGGAATCGCTACTTTTACTCAGCTAAACTGTGTTCAGTGTGTTTAATGGCCTTAAGTGATATCGCCTTGTTGTGAAAGAGCATAACTGACATTTAACAGGTTGCACTTTGTGTAAGTCTTGCTGTTGGCTATGTATCAGCCCGTGTACGGTAGGGGAACAGAAACAGTGTTATCTCTACATGGATGCTACTCTCGTCACAATTCACACTGGTGCAGCTGTTTGACACTTTTGACACAAACTGACGTTAGGTTGTCATAACAGCTTTTAAAACAGAGAGCCGGTGTGAACGCAGTGACTTCACAGAGGGTTCAAGGAAAGTGTCACCCATTTGTGTCTTCTACAAACACTGCCCTCACAAAGGGGTCAGCGCTAGATAAAAGAAGTTGATTGGCTGAGGCAGCTCTGTGGTGCATACTCAGACACGTCTCGTCTCAGTGGTGTTTGTGGCTGTCTGGAGCCACGGCCTTAGGTTCAGAGGTCTTGTCCTACTGCTCCACCAGCAGATGCCAGAACAAGGCTGCGCTGACCTGCACCCTGACCCTAAGCAGACACAGCCTAGCATTTAATAAGCAGATCATCTGTACACAATATGTAAGGATGGGGTGTGTCTCTGGCTAGCTAGAACGCTAATGCTAACCCTATTAGCATTTATGCTACTTACAGAGCGAGCTTATACTCATATTTTCACATTTGACAAAGAACAACACTAGCTACTCTTAATGTGTTGACCTGAGTTGGGATTGACTGCAGAACAGTGCAGAATGCTCTATCTAGAACGCTATTACTCAGCGTAGCTACCAAGCCAAATTAGATGTTTAAAGTACTGCTTGAGCTAGATTAGTTTTACCAAAAGGAGGTCCAGTAATAGACCCTTCATGTGATTTGACTGGTTGATTTGTACTGGATAAAGGGTCTGAGTCACTTCTCCAAATAGCCCCTAACTAAGCAAGATCCAGACATCATTGCATTCATTCAACCCATCAAGTCTCTTTGTAATTTAGGCGTATCTCCAAACGTATTATGGATTCCAGGAGTCTTTGTCTATAATTTAGGAACTAGGAAATGGGGTCATATCAAGTTCTGTTCTAGCGGTTTTCTAGCCTTGTCTTGCAGTCGCAAGTGCCGTTTTCTATGATCTGGTTTTGTTATGACATTACTGAAATGTTGATTTGGGGCAGGGCTACTATTGCTAAAGACTTTTGAGGAATTATAGAAGCTAAGTCACTTCAGCACACTGCACAAAATCATCTATCAAGCTTATGTATCTTAGATATCCTATTTTAGCAGTGTTGTAGGTCTATTATGTAAAGTCTGTGAGTTATTTAACTTCAGAGATTTCTAACTTGTGAATTTAGTGAGCCAAATTATCTCATTGTTCCGGGAAAAAAAATTTGGCTCGTTTTAAGAAATATGCTTGAAACTAGTTCAACTCTAAACAGTATAATTAAACTGTATAATTACTACAATCTTTTAAAATAAGTGTAATTTTAAGTTAAGTAATAATAAGTTAAAATTAACCTATAATAAGCCTAAAATAATCTCGAAATGCTCGAAATGTAAGATATTAACTAAATATAAGGTCATTTTGCTTGTCAAGTAGGTAAGTTATTACCTTGCCGACTCATAAAAGACTTAATGCTGGATGAAAATTACAGATCCCGTCGACAATCACTTAAATTACAGCTCCTCCCCAGATGAAACTAATCCAGCACCAATAGGGCTTCGGAGTGGTATAAATTACTGAAAAGTAGGGCTGGAAGATTAATCAATCTAGGGATGAAACATCAACCGTGTTGTCTGGGGAAATTTAATCTAATAACTAAGAACGGCTGGAGATGAGGCTAATCAGATGCAACCAAACATCAATTTGTTGTGTACATGACAACACAGCTACAGCTAACTGGCACTAGCTCCATTTATAGAAAAATAATTAACTGCACTCTATATACCACCGAAGATGTATAATTCAGTCCTAATCAAAACCGTTAATGGTGGTTATTATGACGGTTCCAGTTGTACGTGGAAGGTGAGCCAGACCTGGAGCCGTATGTTCTGCTGGTTACTGTTGGGGTGAGCTCTTGTTTTAGTGTGTGCAGTGGGTAAATGCCCTGTACGTTAGCTGAATTCTTGATGCGTGTGCAGTTCTCTAAATGAAACCGTGTTTGTCTGTGGGATGAGCAAGGCCAGGGGAGCCACATCACACCAGACGCTGCTCATTCAGCTGAGATGTGTTGACCCACATTACTTCACTTCCAGGCTGAGCCTACTTCACTCCATCATTTTTCAGCTGTACGCACACATGAACCAACTGCGTATCCATGTGTATCCAACGAGCAAAGTGTACAGTGAGAACCTCTATCTCTCTCTCTCTCTCTCTCTCTCTCTCTCTCAAGGTCTTGGTCCCTCTATGCGGCTCCTGTAATTAATTGGCCGCTTAATGTGTGTTTATTCCACGCGACTGTGGCTCCGGTAGCACCGAGGTACTCTGGGAACGCGTGCGGACAGACAGATAAATCATAGCTCCACACATCTGTCCCCCACCCAATGCACACCCCTCTCCATTCCACCCTCCATCTTTCTCTCTGCCCACCCGAGACCAAACTCCTGCTTTCCTGCCGGCATATGGATGTTTGTCTTTGTCTGCGGCCACTTCTTCTTCAGCCTGCTGCCATAGGTTAATATTACATATTCACATCCATTGTTGAGGTAATGGCTGTGCAGGCCAAGGTCAAAGCATGAGCTTCACTCACAGTGGCCCACATAGAGCTTGGCTTGCTTGGAAAACGGTGGAGGGTGTAAATCTCGGGGCCAACTCGCGGCCGCAACCTGGCGACCTGTAAATTCTCTCTGTCGCCCGGTCATTGAGCAGCATTAGCTTCCAGGGCCTGCATGCTGCGCTCCTCTATCGAACAGAGTAGAATTCACTCTTTTACAGCTGATGCAGTGAGCACTTTCCCTCAGCTCTCAACTCTTACACTCTCTAAATGAACTGCCGCAGGATTTGTTTACCCCATACAATGTAAAGGTAGTCATTGTATTAGCTATACGAAACCACCTATCCACATCTTCTCATTTTCTATGGACTGATGTTTGTAAAATCTGGGAAAATAAAAATGAATAAAATATGTACTTTAAAAAAACCTGTGTGTTCCTCTCAAAGTTTTAGCTAAGGCTGAACAATTAATTGTATTTATTATTGAAACTGCAGTTTGAACGTGCGCAGTTTTAACTATTCTCCATTAGTCAGCGTTTATAACAGGTCTTAAGTGGGAAATTTTATCTAATAACACAGAGCTTGTGAGTCATTACTCTGGAGCATTACATTCAGCCTTCAAGCCTCAAGTCCTGCTGAAAAAGCTTAATGAACTGGAGCTTAATTCATGTTTCATAATAATTGCACTGGTCAGAAAAACGGGAATGAGGTACTTCCTCCAAACCTCTTCTTAAAACCATTGTAAGGTAGTATATCAGGCTTCAGTCAGTGGAAACATTTAGTATAGTAAGAGGTATTTTCTGCTGTACGGAAACGCCAACGGCCCTTTTATAGTGTGAACATTCCATTCAAAACGGACCAATAGAAAAGATCTTACTTAGCCGACCTCATAACCCTTAGAACTCTTTGCTACATTTACATGCAGTAGGCCAAATTAAAGTTGCTCTATGGCACACCAGCAGCAGCAGCTTCTATGTAACGTGGCCTAACTATGGACTTCTCAGAGATGTGGGGAAGTAAGGCTGTGAGATACACCACAGAGGAACGGCGGGGATGCTAATTTCAAGGACGCTTTGTCCTTTGCGTCACCAAGGCATAAACAATAGGTGGTCAGCGGCATCATTCTTAGAAGCTACTTTATAAATAGAGGCGAGGAAAAGGGAACGTGTTCGTGGTGTTCTAACATGGATATAAATAGGTGCAGTCCTAGACAATGTCATATTTATCAGCTCGTATGCAGGAATTCTTCCGGCGACAACGCTGTTAAACAAAAGGACAGCTTGGCCATTACCCGTTAAAGCTATTTATCCATTATACGTCTTCAGTGCTTAATACAGGGCCGGGTGGTATATCCTCCACATCAGTATACTATACAATGACATACCATACAATGTTTTTCAGTGGTGGCTGTAATTTTAGTGGTATAGTTGATAGACAGCGAGCCTTCTGTGCATGATATAATGCCTCTAAAAAAACAATCACGGTTTGTCTTTAAAATAAGATTAAATTTACTATTTTATTTTATTTGAAATGGCACCAAAATAGCTTTAGGGTCAGTTTATGCTGCCCTCCAGTAAAGTGCTACTGACTTTCCTCCAGGCAGAATGAGCTTATTACTTCTATGAATGCTAACATGCTAACTTTTTCGATGCTAACTTCTAATATCATCATGAAACCAAACTTGAGCAGTATCGCCATACAGCTTAATGCTGTATATCGTCGCTGCCCAGCGAAAAACATGTATCTCCATTTTTGTCCATTGTGACTTTAATGCATAATTTGAAAACAGCCACTCACGTTTACACTTTGTGAGATTTCCATGATGAATGGACCAACTGAAATGGCCCAGAAGTGCTTGGAAGGACGTCTGGTTCCATTGACCTACATTAAAACTGAACGAGGTTTTTGGCATCTCCTGTAAAGTTGCCATTTTGGAGATACGTGGTTTTCTTTGGACAGCGACTGTAGGCAAAACAGGATATGAGCCACTTGCGAAATCACACCCAGCATATATTTCCAGAACTTTAGTGCATGTGTAGAGATGGGCAGCATGATGATATTTTAATACTACAGCAATAAATTGTCACAATTTGTTTTCCTGAGAAATCATTAGTATTCCAAGAGCACTGACCTACTGCATAATTTACAACGGTTGTAGAGAGCCTGTAAAAACCCAGTGTCATTTATTAGGTAGTTAATAAACAATAACTTTTTTTGTACCGCATTTTTGCTACTATTTCTTTTTAGAGAAATGAAAGACAGGGAAACACACTGTACAGTATAAACAAGTATTCCAATATTACATTTGTGCCATATTGTCTGCCCATGAGCTTGTCAAGCCCTATTTTGAAGACTTACGGCTGCCGGGTAAAATTAGCAGCAATTACCACAAACACATTTTTCCAGGCTCCTCTTCCCTGGTGACATAGAAGGGGAAGAATAGCAACAGGAAGCTGGTTGGGCAATAACCTTGCCCTACAGGTGCCGGGCGTAGAGGTCATCAGCATATGTGCAGTCAAAACTGACCAGCCAACGGAAAACAGGGCCAACTGTTCCACGTCCCACTAGCAGTGGCCATATTTCACTCCCTCCTGCAGGCTGCCTTTAGCGGCAGCCTAGTGCACACAGACCATAAACCGCAGGAAGTCCATTAAAACACTCTGTAACGTGACGTGGTACGCTGAAATACAGCCTGTTAACACGCGGTTGAGTCCTGCTTTAAATCTGGAAACCGCCTACAGACAATGTAGTAGCTAATGACCGCCGATGCGGGTTTGCATTAGATCCATTTCTGAACATGACACCTGAAGCAAAAGCTGAATCAGAGCAGCTTGCCCAGCTGTGTAGAACCTCATGATGAGCCATAATGAGGCTGAATGGGGAGTAATGATAGAAGGTTTCAGAGCGGCTCTTCCTGCTTTTCTGCTTCCACTGTCGGTCGCCTGTCTTCCAAGGGCAGCTGGGCACTTTAGCACTCGGTGTGGGAGATGTTCCCTCCTGGTGGCTGACCTTGGGCCACCTTGACTACACGCTGAAGGAAACAGTGAGCGAGGGAGGATGGAAGACAGTGTGTCTAATCCCTTTTGGGGGTTGCCACTCAATTATATATGGTTAATAAAATGTCCTAACAGTATTAGACAATACGACAATAATACATCGGTTTTTAAGCCCAACAATAAAAGGACGTATCTGTGTAAAGCTAACCATGAGCAGCCGTTCAAAGATTCCCAAACACTTGAACAACAGAGGTCTTAATTAAAGGAGACCTATTGTGCTCTCGCCCACACAAACTACCTCTCAGTTATTTGACAAGTCTGGTTGGAGTTCCAGCCCTTTACTCTGCTACAAGGTGACATGATTTCCATAAAATCCTTACTGCCTTCCTTACTGGCAAGATTGGCATGCCCTCACACAACACACAGAGAGCTCAACCAGTGAAAACTGGCCACTCTGAAACCGCCTGCTCCAGCCTGGCTTGAGAAGATGGACCTACCAACCGAACTTTCAGGATTAAACTGATACAGCAGACCAGACACCATCGTAAGAACTGGCACAGTGCTGTGGAGGCGGAACCGTGGAGGCAAGCTGACAAATCAGAGCACACTAGGCTCATTAGGAGGCGGGGCTTAAGGACACAGGAGCTCTAACAGAGCGTTTCAGACAGAGGGTGAATACAGACGTACAGTAATGGGAAAATACTGGGGTTTTGGGAAAACTGAAGCATGTGAGTCTGTTCTGGTAAAACTCAAACACACAATTGTCAACACTCAAAATTAGCATTCCCTTTAAAATGCTATGTGACAAAAAATGCTAATGGATGCGTATCAGCAGTGCTGTTTACAGTAGCTGTAGTTGGTCAGGTAGTTCCAACACTATAGAACGAACCCATATGTTCCAAAAAGGCTTTGTTAGGAACAAAACGGTCAAAGGTTGTTTAGTTCGGGGTTGTAGTAATTAATACAAAGGTGACTTTAGAACGATGCAATAGCAGCCACATCTCAACATCCTAGCAATCACATGGAAGTTGCTTAAGCTATATAATCTCTATTTTCTTCAGGAAATTTACTTTTATGGTTTCTAAACTTTTACTTTTAGGGTTTTTAAAACTAGACGTGGACTTCACAGAAACTACGTCTGTGTCTCCGGATTCAGAGGCTTTGGGACCCTCCACTGTGTGTCACGCCTGCTGGCTCTCCTCCCATCCCCAATCTCCTGGACTCTGTTTCCCATAATCCACCACCCAAAGACATCACAGTCACATGTCCACCATCTCCCAGTCCCGCCCTGTCTTTCAGGTCTAAGTCTCCAGAATATTGATGTCACCTGTAGCTGATTAGCCTCTGGTACAAATACTCCCCTCTCCCACTGACCCATTGCGAAGTATTGCCTCACTGTGCGTACTGAGCGGTTTCCTCTCTGTTGTTGTTCTCGTTAGCTTACCTGGGTTGACTGTATTTTGACTTTCTGGTTTACTCTTTGTCTTTCCCCTTTGAATACTGTTGCTGGTCTGACTGTTTTGCCTGGTTCCGACTTCTGCTCGTCTCGTTACTCTGACTCAGTCCTTGCCCTCTTGGTTGTGTCCGCTTGTGCCTTGTTGCTGCTGTGTTGTGCTACGAGCCTGTTTAATAAACCTAGCTTTGCTTTTCGCTCAGCACGCGTCACAGTCTGTCTGTCCATCCTCACACTGTGCCTACAGCTTGTGCTATCTTTCAAACTATATGCCATTTTACAATTAACTTAAGAAGACCTAAGAAATCTCTCTTCATTTAGAAACTCTTGATAATACACTATTTTGTAAGACAGCAGCAATTAGTAAACTCCTGCTGGTGGGGGTTCACGAGTGGGTTTTATCTAATTTCATGATCCTCATGTGGAGAATCGGAACTAGTGTGAACGTTCAAGTTCAGACAAACTGCTTTTTTAGAAGTGTTATTTTGTCATTTTATCGTTCGTTTGTGCTGTGGGTAACTTTCCAAGTACCGATGTTAACAGCTCAAGTACAGTACATACAGCCCCTGGTCTATCAGGCTCTGTTTCTTAATACTCTATACCGGAGAATTTAAAATGCCCATTATCATCACGCAAAATGATGATTAATCATTGGCCAATTTTAGGGAATGACTTATCGTGACAGGCCTAATCCTCTTTCGCTTATCCTCAGCGGGTAGGGTTGAAGGTGAATGAGTGTTATTCCCTGTGGAGCAGCAGACTGCATACTGTGTCGCGGCCTTTGCGTGGTCATCATGTGGAGAGTGGCGAAGGAGACCTGGAGGCCTGTGTTTAAGACACATGTCAGCAAAGGAGAAGCAAACACGCAGCTGCCAGGGAGCGACTTTGTCACTCCACACTGCCAACAAGTGCTCCACTGTAAACAGCAGTGTCAGAACAGCCATATACAGTTACCGTTCTCCCTCTCAGGCTCAGCAATAAGGCCTTCAACTCCACTCAAATTGGCAGAAGAGCCTGGACTACTTTGTTCCGGGTGTAAATCAGTCTTGAATGCCAGCTCAAGCTGTGAGGGTACAAAGAACGCTAGAGTATGAAAATCATTTTCGTAACAGCGGCACATTGAGCCTCATCACTCCGTAGCTCTCCAGCCTGCAAGTTGTAATTTCATGTTGGCTCAGAGCAGCGAGTAATTATGCAACCTTGTTTGAAAACCTTTCGACAAAAACAAATCTACGTGCCATTCTCCTGGAAAAAAAGACTAATCATCCCTCGTCAAACCACCATTCCCATCCACCTTTAGATTCAAGCTGTTATCTCACCTGAGAGTCTAGCACAGATACTTCAATTCCCCCATCTCTAAGAAAAGTCTGTGGAAAGCAACAATAAATCATGGTAATAAACCATTTATATCCATCAGCAGCAGCAGCTGACAACTCAAAATGGGTTCTCATACCATGTTCCTGGAAAAAGGTCTAATCTTTGCTGTCTAGATGATCCAGTCATAGACTTAAGAAATACCTGGAAAGGATTTTACACTGCAAAAAAATCAGTTCCTAGGTAAATCTTCAGAACAGCCATCAAGCACAAGTTATTCATTTGTCAGAATATAGTTCTGATGACACTGGATATCAACATAGCCCTCGTAACTATGGAATAGTTCTCAAAACTGGAGCTCAAACACAGAGAAAATGGAATTCCTAACAACCGTCTGAACCACCACTCAACCAACAAAACTGTCCTGACCAGATAAACAGCACTTAATATGTACAATTTAAACTTTATAGTGTTCCGAAATGAACTAAAATGATTGACAGAATGTCCAGAAATAACAATTTTGGCAATGTGTCAAAGAGGTCTATCTTGATGCAGAGATATCTACCAAAGTTACTATGCTAATCAGCTAGCCCGGCCCTTCCTGTCTCGTAATACCACTTTGCACCAGAGGAGGCGATAGTGAGTCACTGTAGTGCTGTAGGAGTGGAATCAGTCCAACATGAGATGATGAAAAAGTAGCTCTGCTGCCCTGACGGCGTATGCTAACCGGTCATGATGAAGGTGCTGCTCCCGGGTGGATCCTTTAAGGGGAGGCAGCCAATGAAAGGAACGGTAAACACATAGCAAGTGATCGGTACCGCTACCATCGCCACCGCCTACGCAAGAAACCATGTTCAGCTGCAAACAAAAGAACTGATATGAACAGAAGCAGAAAACGAGTTGGTGTTGCTTTCCATCGCTGGAGACGCTCTAACAGAAGAAAGGGAGGAAGTTAGAATATGAATTTGTTTCTAGAGTGGTAAGGAGTGAAGAGGGAGGAGGAGGGACTGTGCACCTCCTGGTGACATGCAGCCCCCATAGTATGTATTGCTCCTTTAAAGCTTTCATCTTTAAGAGAGAGGGAAAAGAACACCTCGTCACTGTGAGAAATGATGTGTAGCTGTCAAGAAGCTCCTCACTGAGAACTAGAACCCTATAACAACTGGACACCCGAGACGAGAAGGAGGGTTTCATGGACTGGTTTCTAAATGGAGATTACTCGAATCATGAGCAGCAGGAAATGCAAGGTGACAAAGGAGGAGATGATAAATATCTGTGCAGCAGAACCTCCTGAACAGTGCGGTATAATAAGTTGTCAAGGCTGCTGTGTATATTTCTTTGTCAAATATGTTTCCTGCTTTTTTCCTGTTGCTAAAAAATGAATAACTTGAATACATCTTCTCATAGACATGTTTAACTTGCCTTATGCAGTTTCATCTAGTGATACTTTCCATGTTTCTCGGCTCATCTTCCCCCAAAATGTGTTTTAAACAATTCGGCCATCCATCTATTTCACAGTGTAAAAAACTAGCAGCTCAGATGACGCAGACAAGATCGCCGCAATCAGTGACCCCGCGAGGTCGCCCTGTCACACGCTGTAACACAGTGGCTCGCATCAATTATTTAAAGGGCATAAATTGATCTTGCGGCTGTTGGGCCCTCTCGTTACGAGTCAATATTCTCTTACGGCCTTGCCGTCTCTCCCCAACAGCTGGGGGGGAAAGCTTCCTTCGCATGAGAAACAGAGCCGGTGACCTAGCAACTGGTCTAGTGCTGTACACAGCCCTACATACTCTTATTTCATTCCCCGGTGTTATAAACACTGGGGAACGTAATGAGAGTATGTAGGGCGGTGTACATGGCTAATCGTTTCTCAGCCCCCGCTGGAATTGGCTGGGTGAAATGAGAAGCGGATGTGTCCGCTGGACGAATTTAAGCGGTCAGGGATCGCTCAAAGGACAGCCGCACTTGGTCACAGTTGGCAAAGCTGATCCCAGTTCCACAGTCTTAAATAAAGCCCCTGAAGACAGGTAGACAGAGCGATATATCAAAGATATGACTCTCTTATGAGTGGCTTAGAGTCTAGAGTTATAATCAGTCATTTTCACTGGTGGATATCACTTGGCAGTTTAACCCTTGGAAGTCTTTGAGTCTTGAATTTTGAAGTTTCACACTCCTAATAAGTCTATGTTCCCCACCAGCACAAAATCTGTTAGGGTTGGCCCCAGACATTTTCATTATGAGATCACATCTGGCCCATAAAAGTGTGTGGATGGTTTATGAAAAAAAATCTGTACCACTACATAATAATAATAATAATAATAATAATAATAATAATAGACATTTATAAATACAAATATACTTATCATCAAAATAGCTGCACCCAGAAAGAAGTGTGGGATTGCGGTGCTATTGGTTACTAGGATCAATAACTGATGATGAATTTAGACTGATATGATCAATATTTACTGAGCTACACATACAGAAGTCTGTCTCTCAGTATGGCACCGAGCCGCCGTGTTTGCTAACCCAACACGCCAGACGTCTCGGTATGGAGTTGCAGAGGTTCCTAATGGTGTCCTATGATAATCCATCTCATGCAGCTTGAATATCCTCACACAGTTCCTGCAGATAGTGCGGTAGGGGTGGAGGTACACCAGGCCTTCTGGACGTGTGACAACAGACCCGCTGCCATTCTGAGTCACTCCATGATAGTCTGGCACGACACCATTGCGGTCTCACATGTGTGGAAGAGTGTGAAACTTGAATCATCCGTATGTCTCACAATGTCAAACCTACACAGTAAGTTTCATCCGTGCTAGTTGATTCTATATATATATATATATATGGAGAGAGAGAGACAGAGACAGAGAGAGAGAGAGAGAGAGACAGAGAGAGAGAGAGAGAGAGAGAGAGAGAGAGAGAGAGAGAGACAGACAGAGACAGAGACAGAGAGACAGAGAGACAGAGACAGAGAGACAGAGAGAGACAGAGACAGAAACAGAGAGAGACAGAGACAGAGACAGAGACAGAAACAGAGACAGAGAGAGAGAGAGAGAGAGAGACATAGACATAGACATAGACAGAGACAGAGACAGAGACATAGACAGAGAGAGACATAGACAGAGAGAGACAGAGACAGAGAGAGAGAGAGAGAGAGAGAGAGAGAGAGAGAGAGAGAGAGAGAGAGAGAGAGACAGAGAGTCTATTTTTATTCCGCTTACATCATTTATTTCTAAGTTCAATTCATGACAAAAATCCTAATACTCTGATTACAAGTGAAAGTTCTGAATCTGCAGTGATGTCCTCTACTTCTTCTAAAGAGCTACAAGTCAGAATTAAATTAAACAACACTGATTTAGCCTTTTACGTTATATCAGTGAGTTCAACAGAATTCACGCATAATTTAACCCCCCAGAGTGAAGTTTGCTAAAAACTATAGGCAGGTCCCGCTGTCTAGACAGTAGTTTTACAAAACCAACCCAAAATCTACGTAAATAGTGCTTTTTCAACAGCTGAGCAGCTTCATAGAAAATCTAGGCAACAGTAGTCAGGAAAAATCACTGAGAGCAAAGAAGGAGAAAACTAGATCTTTCTGATTGACACCGGATAACAAAACAATAACACAGCAAGATTGATATGAATGTGGGATGTGTCTCCAACACTAGCCTGAAAAACAGGTCAATTGTTTTTGCAAGGTCAGAGAATACAATCCCTTCACACATCTCTAACACATTCAGCCTATACCTGTTTAGCCGCTGCCCATTCCGGCTAAAGCTCTGAGCACTGTTTCAGAACCACTGGTTTTCCAACCGATGAGAGTCTGAACCAGTCCATATCTTGATACGTCACATCTACTCTTCTAGTACCACAGTATGATACTCCTCCATATCTCCACCTCTAATATATATTTAGTGGTGTAAAAACTTTGATCTCTTTTTCTGCACAGTGTAAAAGCTCTAGTTCTTTCAGGTTAGTGAATATTCATGATGGACCGACCAATAGACTCGCTCCAAACCTGCTTAGTGATAAACCTAGTTCTACCAGCTCCACTGCAGGTTAGGAAAGCTGGTTCATCCTACTGTAAAGCTCTGTATAATTCCACGAGTGCTATTTTAGTTTGGTGTTTGATTGTAAGATAAGGAGAACCTGCTATGAGGAGCCAGATGTTAACAGAACAAATGTTACAACACAAATGTTATAATTTGAAATTCAAGCAAAATTAAATGCACAAAAATACAGGGACCTTCAGCAAAGCGGTTTATCGTCTACTGACTGAAATTTTAGATTCTCAAAGATACACAGCAATAGTGTCTATCTGGTGCTTCTAAACCTGCCTATAAACTTCTGGGCGCCACAAGACCTTTAGTGCTGTCCTTCAGCTTTCTTAGCAAATGAAATGTCCAGGATGTGACGGTTTAAAATCACGGTGTGAACTAATAAATAAATCATTCTTAGCCCCTGAGTCACTCACTCGGTTACTTCTTGCTCTCAGTGTAAGTGCGGTCTCTACCCTTCAATCAAAACCACAAATTTAGATTCAGCTCAGACTCGACCTGTGCCTGTACAGACCTCTCAATCAGTTATATTCATAATGTAGTTCCTTCCTCCGAACGCTTCTCTTCAAAATAGCCCACTGCTCCAGAAAAGAAAGAAGACGCCACTGTGCAAACTGTATACACTCAGTGAGTGTTTATAATGAGCTGGTAACTGGTTTCTTGAGAGCTCCTTGACACAGTGCTTGAATTTCACATTTGGAATTGGGAACTGAAAGAGCTAACATCTAGTAATTCACAGCAGCTGAGAAAAAGAAATGACCCCCCTGTTGGACGCTTCAAAGGGACTGTTCCTAAATTTGGGGCCTTCTTCTTTGGCCTTGCTGGAAGGACACAGCAGGTAGTAATGTCAAAAATCCCTCAGGTTTCTGGAGGGTTAAAGTCTGAATGTTGGGTCAAGGCAGAAGGTCCATCTCCACAGAAAAGGCCACATCTATCGTCATACAGTCTGGTATGTCACCGTCTCTGTCTTCACCCATCTATGTCAAGCAACGAACCATAGACATCTCAATAGACAGTAGCGTTGAATGACCTCTGGTCTCTTTGTAAATGAAGGCTCGGAGTACTGTCTAGAATAATGCTGCATTCCAATAAAGCCTGAGGTTCCACTCAATTATGCTGAGAAGTGTTCAGCTTGAGAGGAAAGGCTTGTCATGTGTCACTTTTAATGAGGTAACCAGTTAAAAACAGGGTAAAACTGAACCGAAGAGCGAACTCAGGGCTGAGGAGCAGGACAGTTGGCTCACGTTTGTGGTTAAACAAGGCCCAGCTTGAAGACGAATATTAATTTACGGGTATATGTAACTTTCTGAAAACTGTTCTCACCAGTGTTTGCTAAACAACTTAAAGAAGCCGTCGAGTTCCCCTCACCACTACAGTTTAACGAGTGCTTTGCTTTACTGCAGAAATAAGACGTGCCGTCTCTTTGCTAGACATTTTACTGTGTTGGGCTGAAAAGGAAGATTTATAGCTGGTGGGCCTTTCCCCCCCTCTAAAAACTGGAGTGCGCCAAATGCTAGTTTCTGTCAGTTTAGTGTGTTGAGCCATTGAGCTTTCTGTCCCTAACACCACTCGCTGGAAGACCCGCTCCCTTCTGCTGCTTCTCAGCTTTGTAAAACTTGCCACCGTTGGATTTCTCATGGTTCAGAGTCACAGAAAGTATCCTCAACGCAGCTGCTTTTACAGAGAACGAGCGAAATCCACAGATACGCTTTGAAAGACTTTCCTCCAATAGGATTTCTAGTAATAATGCTGATTTTCACTATGCAGAGCGCTCGTGTTGGGGAGGGAACACTAGACACACCAACTGCTCTCCTATCGGCCGTGCTGAAGCCAAAGGTACTGTAGATTTCTGACGGTGACTGAAAACTGGCAAAGCTTCTATTACTGCTCTGTTACAATGGTGCGGGTTTAGGTTTTACACGGCTGCTATGTGCAGTCAGATATGTGCGGAAGGCACAGTGAGTGTGAGAAAGGTCTATCGGAGTGAACCTGTCCGTAAAATCTAAATAAAATAAAATAAATAAATAAAAACAGCATTAAATAACGGCTAGTTTGCTTTTTTGTCTGGTAGCCGGCGATGTGTGATGGTCCACAAGAGCTGATGTGAACACCATTCAAACATATTTTAACAGAAAAAAAACAGCATTAACATATACGGCTAAGTTATGCTTTTTTGTCTGTTTTCTCCACAGGCAAAGCTTTAGATGGTGTTCTCTTGCACTATGTTGTGCTGCAGGTGACGAGACGACCAGACATAACATACCTGAGTCAGGTTAAGCAAGGAAAAGCCAGAGTGATGACTATAGCTAACCATCTGTGTCAGACAGCATAAGGTTTCACCTATGAAACGATGCCAAGAAACATCCTGCCCAACCAAACTCAACCCAGTTCTCTCTACAGGCAAAGCTTTAGATGGTGTTCTTGCGTTAGATGGTGTATTCCACGCGTCTACTGACTGCCATTGATCAGGCCCTGCAGTATTGGCAGTCTTCATGAGCTGGTGAATGCGTGTAGCATTCTGTTCTCCTTCTGTAGCATTCAATCTTCATTACCATTCTGCCTCCGCAATAATTACCCCCTAGATCACTAATTACACACCCAACCGCAATTAGCGAAGCCATTATGGTCCTAATACACTATGTAACGCATTTGCAGATATTAGAAAAATATGGTAGCAAAGCATAAGGAGGACAATTACAATTTCGCTGCCTCTCCCACCAGGGCATTCAAAGCTTATCTGGAATAGCTAAAATAAAACATATGGGTCTCCGGTACATAATTAATGGGCCAGCTTTCAGGACTAGTTGTATGGCACCATGTGCTTACTGAGCACACTGAGAATCTAATACCTATTTAGCTATGTCATTGTACATGCCATAAAACCAACAACCCCTGCAGCGTGCGTGCATGTGTGTGCACAGGCTATGTATTATTTCGCAGGCTTGCAAAATGACTGTACCGATACACATGTTGTGTTTGCCTCTGCTGCAAGCATACACTTTGCATTCAGGAGGGCGAGCCTTGCATTATTGAAATCTGTTTTGGAGCAAGGCAATGATGAACAATTTATACATGAGAATTATGCTACGGCCGTCTCGAAATTCCGCTCTGATGTTTTGTAAGTGGGTGAGAAGGTTTCCACTTAAAGATGAATTCAGCCCATTTGACACTAATTCATACCGAATGGTTCTAAGTTGCACTGTGCAAACAGGATTCCATTCAACAGGAAGGAGGGCATGCAGGAAAATCCTTCAGGGCTCAAACCTCATCCATCAAACATGCGACACTGCAGTGTGTTTCCGAACGAAATCACAGTTTAATGGTGCTGTTTCACGTTTTGAAGAGCAAATCAAGGAATAAATCAAATTAGAGGTGGGTTTTTTTTTAGCTTAAGCAATTTGGGTCCAAAGGTGTAAAAGCTCCACGTCCATGGATTGTAGATCAGCGTCCCAAAGAGTACATCTGATCTAGCTATGCTCTGCTCACAGATGTGTTAGAGCAAAGCTGCATTGCCAACCTAATAAGAAACTGAGGCACAGAACAGGTTTCTGTCATCTGTGAATTCTTCACATTTTACTGCTGCCATGTTTGTTGTAACGTTGAGTTTCCAGGGTCAAATGCTACGGTACTAGGCCAGTAATATGCCAACAGTCTCTGATCTTTTGCATCTCAAGGGTGCCTACACATTGGACGAAGCAGGAACGGAGCAGTAGACGATATGTAGATGTCAACCCTCTTTTTTGTTTATTCCTCTTGCCAGTGTCACCCTTTGCTTGCACACTGGGGGCTTGGATTCTCCATAAAGCTGATTTTGAATTTGATATGCATGCGAAGCTTTCACATTTACGTACGAGAGCATGCACATCTACACGGCTGCGACTGGAGCAGAGTATGTATAGTGTGAAATCGGAAGGAAACAAAACATTTGGGCCAGAACCCCGAGAAATACGGACCACCGAAAGAATAAGTTAGTTATGGCCATTTACAGATCCACAAAGTCAAAGAAGATGAAGGGAACTGGAAGAAAGTGGACGCTGTTCCTACTGATTAGGTGTTTTTGTATACATCATCCTTCTGCCTGTGCTTGCTCGTCCACCTTTCTATTCCTTGATCCACTCTACACCAGAATCCTTTGCAGCGAAAGCTGAAACGGTCTTTATTTGTTCCGTGCAGGGCATACCTTCTGCATACATTTCTAGCCCAACAGAGCAAACACAGTGTCCCTTCCTGAAGGATGGAAATACAAAGCGTGATGGTTTTCTAAGGGCTGGAACATAATTAACATAATTCTAAGCTTAGAAGTATAAAAGTTTTCCAGAAGGGGGAAGTTATCAGCACAAATGTCAATAATTTAAAAGCAGAAGAAGTCAGGAACCCACACAAACAGGAGCACACAAATGTTTTGTCTTGTTTTCGTCATTTGTTCTATAAAAATGATTTACATTTGAACTGTGTGTGACTTGTGGAGACCTCGCAATGTGGTTTAAGACAGTGTTTTTTTAACCCTGGTTCCCAAGGCACACTGCAACGCACATTTCAGTGCTTACCCTGCTCCCAACACACCTGATTTAACTTATCAGCTCATTAACAAGCCCTTTCAGAGTTCCAGGGGGTGTTAAAGCAGGGAATCCACTTACATGTGCAGGGTAGGCTGCCTCCAGGACCAGGGCTGGGAAACACTGGCTTAGAACACAGCTTGACTTACTGTGAGCTCTCCTATTAAGCAACACTTGTCTAGCTGTGAGTAGACGCTTCAGACAACAGAATACTGAATTCGTTTTTACAGAATTGGCAAACTCCTCTTCACATGCTTGCACATCATGCAGTCATATGGATGCTAGACCGCATTAGCAATTTCTGTTGTGTCTATTTCTCAACAAATATCTTCAAATTTGAAATTTAAATTAAAAATTAACCGGTTTTTGTAAAATAAAATATCATAAATCACACATGCCATCTGTAGGATCCTTATGTTGTGCTTGCGCATGGGGGATTTAGAATTCAGGTTGGCACCAGCTGTCTAAAGCGGCTGTGCCCAGCATTCAACTGGCGTAGTTGACTGACTACGTCTGGCTGGGAAAGTGGGAAATTGTGTCAGTTTGATTGATTTCATTCTTTAATGCAGGTAACTGTTACGCAGGACGAAGACCGAGTCTTCTACATCATAGTCAGTACCGAGGCGCGCCCTCTGACATGAAGAAGCAGCTCTGACTACATTTCCCTGCGTCTCTCCGTTAATCAAGCACATCCTACCAGCTAACCCAGCAGTGTACGCCATAGTAAGTATGCACTGGTGTGCAAGAGTGCCCAGCGGTGAACACATGTCTACACCGAAACCCACACATGAGTGTGTGCCAGGCAACGCAGCACTCTACGCAGTGAGAGGTTGGCAGCACATGAAACCACTACACCGTCTTACTGTTTTGGCTTAAGGGTGAGCGAGCTGTCGTAACTGAAGGTGGGCTTATTTTTTTTAATCGCTTTTTTCTCCTCTCCTAATAGAATGACATGGTAGTAAACATTCTATTTACTGTGGGTGTTGTTGCACATATTAGTGGCCTTCTATTCACCAGGCGGTGGGAGGGAAAAACACACATACACAAGCAAACACACACCTGTGGTGTCAGCCAACCCAGAACACCATGCGCTAATTACAGAGGTGGTTGTGTGCTGAAACTGCTAGCGATAAAAATCTCCAGTCCTCCTGCATTCCTGCCACGGCATTCTCATACAGATCACTTTATTGGCTGAGCTTGTATGGCTACATGCGAGGAATCTGTCAAGCGATTGCATAAGAGGAGAAGACAATTGGTACACAAAGCACAAATAAAGACACCTAGCTGCAAAATATAGATACCCTCAGCTTAATGTACAGAGTATATAAACCACTGTACAGAAGTATAGGTAGGACTTTTTAGCAGTAGATTAATGGATGCTCCTCCGTGTGCCATATCCATCTCTAGGTCTCCTAGGGCCTTGGATAAGGCCTATCTATTTCTTAAAGCTTAGCTCATTTTTATTTCCCAGAACGGACTAGGCACTAACACTGGAATGAATTTCAGTGTCAAAGTAGAAGCACCAGTGGAACTTCTAGGCTTAGTCTAGGCTTAAATTTAAACAGAGTCTGGAAACTGGCCTTAAAAGTACTATAGTACTGTCATAGTCTTATTTTCTTGCTTTTGGTCCACAGGGTTTAAAATCCTACAAGGCCCGATGGAAACCATCAAATCATGTTTCTTTTTTAAGGTATGTGTGTAGATGCATTTAGTTGGCTAGGCCTTCAGAAGCTCAACAGAAGATTCCTAACAACATAATTAGGAAGTGTCAGTGGAATAAAGAAACCACGTCTTGATTTTCTAAGAGTGCCACCAACTACAATCCAAACTTCACTCCACACCCTCTGGAGGTCCAATATACATCACTGACTGTGTAAGTGGTAGCCTATGGTCAATTATAAGAAATGCATAACAGTAGTAGCTCCATGTCTGGGACCCTGTAGAACTAAAATATAAAAGGTATCGCAAAGTCAACGCTTAGTTCTAATGTACTACTACAAATTAGCATTAGCATAAGTGGGGTTTTGACGTTCAAGGAATAGCCATGGTTCACCACTGTGGACCACTCATACCCCACGGCCAATATACCAGCGCCAGTTATTCACTGAATATACATACTGGGTACAGCATCCTTGAAACTAAGGATAAGACCAAGCTAGCTGTGACTGTGAATATGGCTTGGAAAATCAAACATAAACCACGAAAACAGTTATGAAAGATATTTGTGAGAAGAAAGCTCAGCGAAATATGAGTAATCATATTCCTCTTGTTTGTCAAATTTAATCTGCTGCTGTACAATAAGCGTTAGAGGATACCTCGGGGCTTCATCTACTCCTTATCTACTCATGTACTCCTCGTGGAATTCTCTAATGAACTCTTTACTGTTGTTCAGTGATCTGATGAAACCATTGCTGTCTGATGACTGGTGTATTTGAAGCTAGTGTGTGTTCTTTGCGTTCGGTCATGACATGTTAAACTTTTCTGCTGTTTGTTTATATAGCATTTGTATTTTGTGCAACCTGGTGATCCCAAAATATGGACAATATGGACAGTAATGGATAATAAAGCTTGTTTAAATTCAAATTCTAATCTATTACAATACAGCACCCACACATTTATGTCTGCTGGCAACCATTTTAAAGGGTACAGTATAGTTTGTCACTGTAGATGCCTTCCCTGGCACAATTCCGAGGAGAGGTTCCTGTAGACTGGGATTTTTCCCACTGCTGGTGGATGCGCATGACCGTGCGCTTCCATACACCTGCAGATTCAGCTACTTCCTTAACACTATGGTCTTTGGGCCACACCCAAATGCAGTCGCTCCTTTTAGCCACTCATTAACATCTGCTCTGGAGTGTTTTCCACACATGGAACGAGACATTCCCAGCACTGTAGCACCTCTTCCCAATCTATGGATCCCATACCATCATCCCCCTGATTAATTAGTTATCAGGACAACTGCATATTTCAGCCCATGGCCCTATTAATGTAAACTTATTTGCATATTCCAAAATAGGCTATGATGCAGGGAAAGAAACAAGCAGCTGTAGAGCTGTAAATATCGTGTACATAGAGACAATGTACAACGACGGCCATCTTGCTTGTAGAAATGACAGGAAATGGCAACATGGTGCACAGGACATCATTAAAGGCGCTGATGAATATTTCAGCGCTGCTGCCATAGGCGACGGCAGAACTGACGGAAATCCTTTTTGCTGCCGCTCCTCTCCGTCCCTGACTGATCTCTCTCAGCGTGTCATACTCCTAGTCTTCCACAGCACTCTCCATTCAGTGTAGTCGCCATCCATAATGGATAACAGCAAGTCATTCGCATTACTATTCATGTCCTTTCTCATGGTGCAATCCAGAAGCAACGCGCTATTATTTAAATCAGACCCAGAGCACCCCTCCCCGTACACCCCATAATTAACATGGGCACTAATGCGAACGGCAAGATTTCTTTTTCCCCCGGTCTCACTGTGATTTGTTGTAATAGTCGCAGGCCTGAGTTATTATACAGAGTAACTGATATGCAGATATTATTAATTAAAACTCATCTGCTGGATGGTGATGAAGAGGCTGACCTCTCGACCTCGCCATGATCAGTCTTTGAGGAGGGCTTTCCGGCCTCTCTAAGGAGGAATGTGTATATCAGCGACATGTATTACATGTAGAGGGTATGGATGGTAATGCAGATCAGATGGTAGGATTGTATCTGGATTACATTTTAGACAGATGGATAAGAAATTAGGCTGATCGATCACAGCTGTGTTGTCAGTTGGTCTGTAATGAAATGTGAGTTCTGTACTGATCCTCATTCTATCCATTTTTATGTAGCATGGGAGAACATGAGGCAATTCAACACAGCACAAGGTCAAGCAGCGTGAGCTTCTGGCCACATTAGCACATTTCCCAGTGACAGTCTCCCACAAAACTTTAAAGCTACTTGTCAGTGTTTGAAGAGATCTAAGCCAAAAAGTGTTTTCAGGGTATTTAATTGATTTTTTCACCACTTTTTTTTTTTCAGTTACGGAGCTGTTTATTCACATCGCAAAATCCAGCTGTGTCTTACTTTAACCACAGGGCTAGTTGTTACACAGCGTTACAGCTAAGCTACATTTAGTAGACAAAGACAAGAAATAAATAAAATAAAAAGCTTAGACAGATAGATAGACAGGTAGATATATAAGCAACAAAATAAGCCACCCTGTGTATTTATGGGGGTAGTAACTTCGGGCTCCTGTAGATGGCGCTGCACGAGGATGACGGGGCTATAAATACCTGTGGGGTATTTATGAGTGATGGGATCCATAGATTGGGAAGAGGTGCTACAGTGCAGGGAATGTCTTGTTCCATGTGTGGAAAACGCTCCAGAGCAGATGTTAATGATTGGCTAAAAGGACGCATGTGGGCGTGGCCGAAGACCATAGTGTGAAGGAAGTAGCTGAATCGGCAGGTGTATGGAAGCGTATGACCATATGGGTCTACCAGCAGTGGCTAAAATCCAAGTCTACAGGATTGGCTAAAATATCAATCCAAGGAACCCTTCTCGGAATAGTCACAGGGAAGGCATCAACCAAATCTGGCCCTATCTTTGATGCAGCTAGTGTGTAAATTGCAACACTGCACTTCTATCACAAACCGGAAAACAAGACTTTTTCAGGTTGAATACTTTAAAATTTCGCAAAAAAACAAAACGTGCTCCACTCTGCCCTACATATCTGTGATGCTGAAACGTAAACCTCTAATAAAGACGTTTTAGTCCCTTCTGGATCAGCATTAAAGAGATATGCCAATTTTAAGTGTCTGGTGTTATAAATGCAGTAAAGTGAATAAAATACAGACAATTTTTAGCACCATAAACCAGAATCGCTGAAATGCTCTCCTCTCCTGGAGTTCCAACAAATACATCAACAAATATCAGCTTGAAATATCAGCCTGAAGTTTGAACAGCTGTCAAGTGTTGATATACTGTATATATATTTATATAGCTGAAAGATTTCGACAACATGGCGCATCAAGATGGTGGAGGAACTGCTCATTTTGCTTGTAAGTGCACAAAAGCTTAAACAAGAAGCAGAAATGATCGTGTAGAGATCATGTAGACGTTACAGAAGCAACATGGTGGGCAATGACTGAAAGGCTGGGGAATGGCGGTACCTTAGTACAGCAGCAATGGCTTGTTGTTGTTTATTTGGTGTGTCCTAGTTAGTTTATGATGGCACCTTTTAGTCATTCCCCAACAATAAGGCCTAGTAAAATGGACTGTATCAGTCAGTGACATCTATTACATTCCTTGCACCACTTGCATCTCCAACAATCATATCCCAAATAGTCTTTGAAGCTGTAAATGGCCTGTGTATGCAGTGTACATGCTGCACAGCTGTATATGTTATAGAGCTGTGTTTTGTTTACTTGTGTTGTTTATTTACTCTTTGTATTCATGCTTGCTCCAGTTCATACTCATACATTAAGACTGCACAATACATAATGACACTGGGCTTTGCAATGCTGATAGTGTAGAAGGATGCAATATGCAAATAAGACTTTAACAAATCACAAATGATTTATCGTATACTCGAGCGTCCTGAGCAAGCCTCATGAGATCCGGATGAGGTTGTATGATGAATCACGGCATTCACTTGATCAGGCATAAATCATTTTAGGCCAAATTCTATAATCACAGAATGCAGGCTGACATGTTCCAACTGCGATATTCACAAATATAATCACAGTTTGGAATTCCGTCCAATGTAGAAATTCCCAGCCAAGTAATTCTGACAGAAAATGAGCTGGAGAAACTCTGCAACCCGTCCTTTCTCGCCGGCTCTCAGCGCGTCTCCACGTTATTCAGAATATACCACGGATAACTTTGCGGTATCTCCACCACGACAGCGATGGTTCGAGGGCCTTGTGGCATGATCTCGCCATGAGCCGCTAAGTGAGAAAGAGCCTTACACCAGCATTGGCTACATCCTTGGCGAGAAGGCTGGCGATAATGATCCGCGTAGCACTGCTCCTGAAATAGTGTGCAAGACTGCAGCGAGACACCGTTCGGGTCAACAACCCCCCAAATCTACATGTGACTCGCCACCAGCCAAAAATAACCGAAACCTTAGCACTTCCCCGGCCACTAAGAAGCCAAGTAGCCATCAAAGAGAGGGTATTAATAGAGCCAAGTTGTGTATTCTGCAACAAAACAACATACTTGACACTAATTTAAATGGCAGGCTATTTAAAAAATCCTCTCCTTTCCCTCGGCCAGCAGGCACACTAATCTGGGAAGGGAAGAAAATGTTAGCGCGTTCCCGTGTGGCTCGGAGGCGCGAAGAACTTAATGAACTCACCATTAGACCATTAGAACGTTACAGTTTGCTCCAACCGGCGTTTATCTGCAGCTTCGGCTAATTAAAGAGGGATTATTTTAGGTAAAAGCTGACATTACGTTAAGGCTCCGCAGGAAAAGGTCAGGAGGCTGCTACGGCCTTTGGCTAGGAGTTTTCACAAGGTCGGAATACGGCAGCATTGCTCTTTAAACTTGCTCCTCACTCACTCCCAATTAAGCGGAAGGTTGGAAAACTTCAGCTTGTTTTGTAGACGGAACAAATTCCGTTCACATAGAATATTTTCAGCTGCTACAGATAAAGCGTGATGCAGACCAGATGCCCAGGGTGTTGTGTGTCACTCCAGCCCTCGCCGGGGGGGGAAAAAAAACCCTTACGGAACAAGTCATCACAGCTCAGTCATCAACACCGCTACACAAGTAATGAATATTCATTCAATGAGTAGCTTAATGCGCTACTCAGATCACCCTTAGCACTCGTATGAGCATTCTCCATTAAAGAAGTGCACTTTTATTGCATTCTTTTCGGCACATTATAGCCAGGGACAAGAGCGGTGCTGTGGCATTCAGGCCCATTTGTGTCTGCAGGAGCGGAGGCAATAACACTTAGTGTTGAGTTAGTGCCAACAGGTGCTCAACCGCAGCGAATGTTCCCAGCAAAAGCAAGCACTTACTCTGAACTGATGGATCCAAGCAGTAGTTGAGCGATATCAGCTTTTACAATGGGGACTGGCACCTACACTGTGCTGTATGTTGGTGTATGGAATTATGGAATAGGAATGTAGTGGGAAAGTTGTTACACGTTAACGCTGAGCTACATTAGGGCTGGGCCATATGGTAAAAAAGTTATATTTATGGCATTTAGCTGACGCTCTTATCCAGAGCGACTTACAAGGTTAATCGTATTACAGGTGGGCCAATGTAGTGTTTGGAGTCTTGCCCAAGGACTCTTATTGGTGTAGTACAGCATAGTCACCTAGACTGGGATTCGAACCCAGTCTCCCACGTGTGGTGTTGGCTCTGGGGTGGGTAGTGGTCTTATCCGCTGAGCTACACCAACCATTATATCACATTACATGAAGCCACTTGCATGTACTATAGTATTTAGTGTGACTTAATGGTAGACATGATATAACCTGTAGTGCCACATATATAGTTCTGCTATAGTACCAACAACCATAATAACAAAACTACAACTACAGTTATTTCTACTGAATATTTCATGAAATCCAGTTAAGCAGCCTGATTATGCTCTCTTTAGAATTAAATATGCAGTCAGTGTTGTTGTTTAGGTACTGACGATGCGTATGATTCTATCAGAAATGCCCACTGTGAAATAACTGATCATGATAAAGTTAAAATATAATCACCTTTATCTCAGCTAGGCAACAAACAAATGTACTGGTATCACACTACACTAATGATTTGTTAGTTATGGCGGTGTTTATAGACCAGAAGTGAGAAATATGACAATATAAATTTAATAACAAACCCATTTTTTCCTGTGCAGTCAGTACTCCAGTACAATGAGAGCATAAATCAGCCATGTTTAATGGGATTAGTGTAGCACAGGAGCTGAAACGCTGAATAAAAACAGGTATTATTGGGTTTCTGGCAGTATTGGTGCGTTTTTGATTGGTTTAATTAATTAAAACAATTAAAATTGTGATGTATTATGTGTACCATGACACATACACTTGGCTCTGTGAAATACACTAGTTGTCAGTTGGGTGCTTCAGATCAGGAAAACAGGACAAAGTAAATCGTAAGTAAACTGTATGTTTTCTTTCAAGAAAATGGCAGTACAGTGTTGCTTTTGGTGCAATGTTAAAAATCTGTAAAACACAACAAGACAGTACAACTGAAACAGGCTGTGAGTCTTCAACCTGAGGAAGTTGTTTAGAAAATCTGTGCCCAACAGTCATGTTAAAATCGCTGTATAATTAAACCTCCAGGCTAGCTGCACAGGTTAACCTGCGCTACATGGAGCTGGTATAACTCGGGGTATGTGGAGCAGAGTGGTGGAGCACTGTTTTTAGCCACCCTGAGAATAAGTGCTATCTAGCACCGTGTTAGCATGACGTTCACTGCTGTGAGTGAGCAGAATGTCAGGCTCATGAGGTGAGATGATATACAGTCCCATGTTTTAGCAGCACAATTATAAAGCAGTAACATAGCACAAGAATGTGCTGACAGAAAGTACTGTGGTGTTACCACACAGCTTAAGAGAAGAAATGCTTATGTCGGGCTGTTTTAGATTCACTTATACAAGGACTTTTATTTTGAAGAGGTTGACTACGGGTGGAGTGGTGGGTTTTCCGGAGTGGAGAAGTGGAGGACTGTGTTTTTAGCTGTTAGCGCTGGATTCGCGTTATGGACCGCAACCTGGATTCCACTAAATATTTCCAGAAAGTCGTACAATTTTGCAGTTAGCCTTTGTTGATAACCTACATTTACCCACTCAAAAAAAAAAAAACATGAGAATCCACATCCCAAAACCTAAGAAACCAAACATCTACCCAAAAAACCAATAACCATCTAAAAACAATGAAGTAAACATTAGATATTTACAAGGATTATGTTATGATCTATTTCAAACCAGTGCTTTTACAGAAACCATCATAAGGTATTTTCTACTAGCGGTGTCTGTCCCAAACCCTAACCCCTAAATGTACACTTGTGAGCATCCACATAACTCAAAAAGCATCGCAAGTTCATCACAAACTTCATCATCTGATATACCTGGAATATAATACCAATAATAATACTGCTAATTCAGGAAGAAAACTGTATAAATGTGCCTAAAAAAACTGGTCAATTAATTTAAACATAGAGCCGCAATCTAAAATACACTGGAACACTGCACAAGGTTTCCAACACCATCCCACGCCACACCCTCGCTGCTACATGGACAGTGTCTGACACTGACCTAGCCAGGCTGCTTTAGAAGTGAAATGTAAAAATCTGTATTGATATACTATCTGTTTTTTCAGTACATTCGCCCCCATTTGGCCACCCTGTTATAAATCACCTCTTGGATAGCCCCCTGGTGGGATTGGCCACGTGTGCTGTCAGTCACGCTCTTGAAGCTTGACCCTGGCCATTCAGGCTGAGTATTCAT
>JAMWET010004638.1:0-60000 GCA_024036415.1 Prochilodus magdalenae | reverse complement strand
CAGCGGTTTGGGCATTAAACGTTCATTTTACTGAATGCATCAGAGCCCGGTCTGAATGATCAAACTGAAGGATAGAAAGAATTCCTGTATTTAAGGAACATGAGACGATACTTCACCAGAGTAGAATGCAGAACCTCACCTTAAAAATCTTTCTCTAAATGTCTGTATAATTAAACATACTTTAGTGCTGTTACTCTCCATACTTAAGTACATCTGAAGGTACATGCTTTAGTACTGTTACTCTCCATACTTAAGTACATCTGAAGGTACGTACTTTAGTACTGTTACTCTCCATACTTAAGTACATCTGAAGGTACTTACTTTAGTACTGTTACTCTCCATACTTAAGTACATCTGAAGGTACTTACTTTAGTACTGTTACTCTCCATACTTAAGTATATCTGAAGGTACATACTTTAGTACTGTTACTCTCCATACGTAAGTACATCTGAAGGTACATACTTTAGTACTGTTACTCTCCATACTTAAGTACATCTGAAGGAACATACTTTAGTACTGGTACTCTCCGTACTTAAGCACATGTGAAGGTACATACTTTAGTACTGTTACTCTCCATACTTAAGTATATCTGAAGGTACATACTTTAGTACTGGTACTCTCCAAATTTAAGTACATCTAAAGGTATATACTTTGGTACTGTTACTCTCCACACTTAAGTACATCTGAAGGTACATACTTTAGTACTGCTACTCTCCGTACTCAAGTACATCTGAAGGTACATACTTTAGTACTGTTACTCTCCATACTTAAGTACATCTTAAGGTACATACTTTAGTACTGTTACTCTCCATACTTAAGTACATCTGAAGGTATATACTTTAGTACTGTTACTCTCCATACTTAAGTATATCTGAAGGTACATACTTTAGTACTGGTACTCTCCAAATTTAAGTACATCTAAAGGTATATACTTTAGTACTGGTACTCTCCACACTTAAGTACATCTGAAGGTACATACTTTAGTACTGTTACTCTCCACACTTAAGTACATCTGAAGGTACATACTTTAGTACTGTTACTCTCCATACTTAAGTACATCTGAAGGTACATACTTTAGTACTGTTACTCTTCATACTTAAGTACATCTGGAGGTAAATACTTCAGTACTGTTACTCTTCATACTTAAGTACATCTGAAGGTACATGCTTTAGTACTGTTACTCTCCATACTTAAGTACATCTGAAGGTACATACTTTAGTACTGTTACTCTCCATACTTAAGTACATCTGAAGGTACATACTTTAGTACTGTTACTCTCCATACTTAAGTACATCTGAAGGTACATACTTCAGTACTCTTACTCCAGTGAAGGTCTAAAGGGAGGAACTTCTATTGACCCTGGAGGAGGATTTTACATTAGGTATCTCTACTTTAATTCAAGTACATGGTTTGTGTTTGTGGTCCGCCACTGCGTAGTGGTGGCACTGACCAATGTGATTGTGAGCTAAATGCAACAGAACGTCAGGACTACATAAAGTCAAGCACACAACCACACAAACTTGCCGTTACAAAACAACTTAAATTAAGGCATTTATTTGTGTCACATTTTACAAACTAATTGCTGCAATATTTAATAAGCACTGAAGCTACTGACCTCATCTCAGAAAACCTCAGAAATCACAGTAAAAGGTGGTGAAAATGATACAGCGTGACCCCAGCTTAAAGGGGCCGTGCTCTAGCACTCAGTGTTGAGTTTCCCTTTTAAATGTGATGGCATTCTGGACAGATGTGCCATTAGCAGATATAGTGCCACCCACCTAGCTCTGTCCAACCCCCATCCCTCAAACACCCCCACCGTCTCCACACACACAGTTTCCTGATCCTCTTTGGTCATAGCCAGGATTAGGAGTCTTCATCGCCTTAGTCCCGCTGGCTGTGAGTGTGCTGGATCTGACTGGAGATAGGAGGGCCGCGGGCAAAGTCAAGACACTCTTTGGCGCAAAGTGAATAAAGGAGGAGGGAGGGTGATGTGGAATTGAAAACGGAGGAAAGAAATAAAGGGCCACGGCTGCGACAGCTGATGGATGAGGCCTGACGCGTATCGACAGGCTAAATTTACAGTGGCCCTTGTTAGGTGTGACACATTCGGCCTGCCAGCGAGAAAGAGAGAGGCGAGAGACAGAAACAGAGAGAGAGAGAGAAAGAAAGAGAGAGCGAGAGTGAGACAGAGGTCTTTAGAATAAGTCTGTGGCGATGGCTAAAAAGTCGAATGGACTCTGAATACAGCCATTTGTCTTAGTTAAGCATCTGACTGAAAAGGCTATTAATAGTGAATTATATCAGCTGCAGACGAGCGCTTCACACACTGGTTAATCCCCTCTCCGTGTTCACAGCCAGAAGAGAGGGACTAATTTACTAGTGTGACTCAGAGAACTGATAGGCAGAAAGTTCTCTGAAGCAATGAGCATTTAGAATAGGAGAACTGATGAGCCTTCAGAACACTGATCTAGACTTAATCTTTATGCCTGAGAACACAAGCTCCGGTCTAAACTAGTAACCACTGAAAACACTAAGAAAGAGTGAACTGGAGAGCCACCGATTTAGCAAAACTCAGAGATTGTTCAACCAATCAGATGTAAGAAGAGTCATTCAGAGGGGTCAGGTATGACATAGTCGATCGCAGAGATGTTGTTTACAGTGGTGGTGATGGGAACCGGGGGTCACCATATCTATAACACACATAGAGACACTTGACTGACTATCCAAACAATGTATCTCACATGTGCTTGAAACCTACCTAACAGCGTGTAAACCATCCACGAGCAGTGACTGGACTTGGCTGGTACTAGACAGGTTTTGCACACTTGGGCCAGATTTGGTGGATGCCTTCTGGCACAAGTCCGAGGAGAATTCCCTGTAGACTGGGATCTTAGCCACTGCTGGTAGACCCGTATGACCGTACGCTTCCATACACCTGCAGATTCAGCTACTTCCTCACACTATGGTCTTTGGCCACGCCCACATGCTCAGTCCCTCCTTTCAGCCAATCATTAACATCTGCTTTGGAGCGTTATCCATACACGGAACGAGACATTCCCTGCACTGTAGCACCTCTTCCCAATCTATGGATCCTGTCAACATCCCTGTGCAGCGCCGTCTGTAGGAGCCTGAAGTTACTACCACCTTAAACACACAAGGTGGCCCATTGCTTTCTGTGTCATCATTTGTATTGTTTCATCAACATTCGTTCAAGATTCTCAGCGTCTTTTGATGCACAGAGTAGCTTGAATGTTTTAGCAGGTAGCTCATATGAGCCTGCAGCATCTATCGCTCCTTCTCCACATTAAACCACGTCTGACGTCCAGTAGCTCAAAGATTTAACTGGCTTCTTTAATATAAACATGAGGCCGGAGTAAGAGTGGGGGCAAAATCATTACAGCATAGTATTACAACATTGAGTATTGATATTTGAATATATAAATATACACTAAGGTTTTTATGATGGTGTTTAACAATCCAATATTACTGCAATAAAAATAACTGAAGGGAGATGAGCAAAATGAAAACTTTTTCAAAGGTACATCTAAATAATAAATCACAATAAACCCTAATGTAAGTTAACACAGTACTAAACCCAGTACTCACATTGAGAATTCCGTTTATGATAATATGGTATCCAAGGCCTATCATAGGTGGATCCCACCCCTAGACAGGACACGCCAGAATTTTGCAAGCAGTCAATCATTTTATTACTGTAGAGGCAGAGTGAAACGTCCATAAATTACCTGAATGATTTTCCTTTAGTAAATGCATTATACTGATTACCTGCATGTGGGTATTAGGAATCTGTATCTCTTCCACATCAGTCCTGCTGCCATGCTGTTGTTTACCACAGCCATAAATTCTAGTCTAATCTCAATCTTGTAACAGACATACGGCAGAGTTCAAGCCCATTAGCTTCTATTGTCTATGGAACAGAATTAATTAGTCGACCCGAAGTCTGTATGAAACACAAACCCGCCTCATCCGAATCAGGCCTGGTTATGGAGTTGCTTGATCTCAAACGCTGAATTTAGAAACGCTATTACCATCTAAATCCATGTCTCTATGTTAATGTGACACAATACAGACAAAGAATGCAAATACACTACGCGCAAAATGTTGCTGTATTTCAACTGATTTGATGGATGCTGTGCACTTGAGAGACATTTTCCAGGATATGCAGGACAGACACGGTTCCCTCTGCACCTAGACACATAAATATTTTCGCCTGCCAACCGCTGACTGGTGGCCTGAATTAGACGGGGACTGCCGGGTCGATAAAAAACATAAGAGTGAAATTTGTCTGGGGTTGACTGGTTATTTCGTTAACACCCTTACTGGACCCTTAACGTATGATGCTCCTATCTGGGCAGTCGATATTTACGAGGCACTTCATAACCAGGACAAGTCCAGCTTGACTTACAGTTATGTTCCTGAAGACTGAGCCACTTCATTATGCTTTCCCTCCGAGGCAAAAAAGAAAAAAACAGCCTGCCTTGCGCTTGGAACTTGTTGCATCAACGTCTTCATGCATGTGTATAAGACTGCTGACGTTGTCGTATGGCCTTCGAGTACAAGATGTATCAGTGAGCTGGAACAGAGAGGGTTCTTTGTCTCCCCCGATTCTAATTCAAATGACATTATGGTTGAAAGTCTGCAGTTTCCAGCCATGCGTAAAACAAAGGAAAGTATATTTTAAATGGAGCTTATGTAAAATCGGGGACATCACTCCAACAGCCACCGATGGGCATTAGATTTCCGAACCGGCAGACCGAGCCTGCGGTGAATTGAATGAATAATCGACATCTGTTACAGTGATCCACCACCTTTAGCTTAATTGGCTGTCCTGCATTGTGAAAACACAGAGAGAGACGGTCCAGTGGCGGTTAGACGGAGGCTGCTTTTAAATGATGTATGTTGTTGATCTTCAGAGAAAGCGCTCCGCTCTGCTTGTGGCAGTGTCTAATGACCCCTTTGGGGAGAGAGCGGACATTTGCTTTGTTGTGGTACCTCCCCGGGAGCGGTCTGGTTAAGTCGGGCTGCTGTGTCTGCGTTCTATGGAGCCAAAAGAAAAATCCCGGTCCGCAGACCAGCCTGACCCCAGCAGGATCCAGAGGGAGAGTGGGCAGGCTGGCTGCATCGTTAGCCTATGCTCCCCGCTCTGGGCATTGTGGCTGTGAGCTGATGTTGAGGGGGGGTTGGGGTGCTCTTTCTCTTTCTATCTGTCTGCTTCTGTCTCTCGCTCTCTCTCCTGCACCGCTGCAGCACGGGGTCAGGACGCTATGGGGAGCTGTGCTCGCTCGCTTGATAATTATGACTTGCAGGATGCAGCCTGGAATCTAAAGAGACTACAGAGACAAAGTCTACAGACGGTTTAATGCCATAGAGTTCCTTACTGATGCATGTCCAGTCTATGCTGATGCACAGTTTCAGTTTCAGATTATTTCTGAATTAGATCGACCTCTGCTAAACAGAGAGACAACGTTTCAGATAAACCATCTCAGTGTAGACCCCCAAGCATGAATTCGATGTTGGATCAACCTGCACTCGTCTGTTTTTCTACTTTTCCTCCCCTAAGAGTCTCATTGATTTTCAGCCCCACACAAATCCTATTGCTGCCTTTAACCTACAGACACCAAATAGCTCCGGGCAGATACCCAAACTCTAATCCACCGCCATACTTACCCGCATTCCTCTATGTGTCGTTCATTCATCCCTGGCCTCCCTAATAGTGACTATTCCCTAGCAACAACATAGCAGAAAGGGGGTGCTGAACAACTATTGTAATTTTGTTAATCTTGCTTGACACCAGTTTACTACATTATGAGCAGCCCTCTGTTAGTGAGCTGAGGAAGATCTGGCTGTCAGCTGAGATCTGTTTACCTAAACGACTGAGGCCACATGTTATCTACTGTTGCTTTCTGTGCCCTAGATGTGGCTTTAATTCAACATAATCAGTAACTATGCACTGTTATGTTCTTGCGCCAGACATGAGAATTATCACTGGGTTTAAAGTGTTCCCATTATAATGGTCATTATGACCAAAAGGTATTCAATCCCGCCCAAGCTCTGCACCAACAACCAGTGTCTTCAGACTTCAGCTTTCGGTACTGTTGAAATGTGGCAATTGTTAAAACGTTATCTATAAAGACTTCATATTGGGGGCTACAGGGGTCGTTTTTGGTTTTGGCAATGAACCGGCATTGTGGGGATACGCACCGCCCAGCTTTACTGTATTTTCAGGTACTGATACTAACAACCAATCATCACATTTGTGTGCTTTAGATTGTACTATTATCCATCTGCCTGTATTCCAGTAACATCATGCAATAGAGTGGGCCCCATATTGGTAGGCAACGCCATGTCTGCATATGAGATAACAGAACGGCAACTAATCCACCAGGAGCAGTATGTGAAATAAAAGTGTAGTGTGTAAAGTATAGAAGCATGTGGTTTGGGATGCAGTGCTAGAGCAGTCAGCGAGTCACATGCAACAATCCAGCTACATTTGCTGATTCCGTGCTGCTCATTAGCAGCCCATTTAATATTTTCAAGCAAAAAAAAAAGTCACATTATATGTGTTTAAGGTGGCGATGCACGAGGGTAATGGGGCTATAAATGCCTGTGGGGTGTGAGTGACGGGGTCCATAGGTTGAGAGGAGGTGCTACAGTGCTCGTTCCATGTGTGGAAAATTCTCCAGAGCAGATGTTAATGATTGGCTAAAAGGAGTGACTGCATTTGGCCATGGAAAAGGCCATAGTTTGAAGGAAGTAGCTGAATCTGCAGGTGTATGGAAGCGTACAGTCATACGGATGTACCAGCAGTGGCAAAACTCAGTCTACAGGGAATTCTCCTCGGATCTGTGCCCAACTGCACAACTCTTTGATGTATGAGTGTCTGAACATTGATGTGGCCTACATCCAGAAACCTGTCCAGTCCATGCCAAATCGAATCGCAGCTGTTATTTATGCTCATGAAGGTATTACACGCTATTAGGAACGTTTCAGTCACAGACGCCTAATTTTTTGTCCTGTGAGCTCATTTCCTGATTAAGGCTGCACTTAGTGAGGTACTGTTTCACCCACACACACACAAATACACAATCATCTTCACTGCACACTTCAATCAAGCGCAGAATATGCACGGCTGAAAAGTTCTAGCTCTTCTCCTGAAGATTTATGTCTCAATGAAAAAGATACAACGCGGAACATTAAAAAGAGTGTCGCAGGGGACTCTGTTTGCTGCGTGCAGCAGGGCTGTTGATATGTTGAATGGCAGGCCTTCAAAGCTACGTGGAACAAGATCCAGCAGAGTAACAGAGATGTCTTGAGTGCCGTCCTATGAATGCCAAAGAGGTTACGCCAGGAAACGCTTTTTGTGAGTTTCCACTTGCTCAGCACTTCTAAAGGTACAGATGTTTTGAGTGGTGTGTCTCAAGATCATACCTTCTATGACAAAGTCTACATGGAGAAAGAAGACATTAAATGTGGTGTACTACAAAGGCACCTTTGCTTACTCAGAGATCACGTCTTTCCTTCTTTTAATAGACCGTGACACCCTGAAACAATATATGGTGCACACGTGTAATTCCAATTATGAAGGGTCACAGCACCGCTCCTGTTCTAAGACCCTGGACACGAGGGACTGATAATTAACTGATGAGATCAATCAGGTATGACGACAAATACAGTCCTCCCGGCTTCAAATTGCACATCCTAATACCACAGGACAGCATTGGAAACAGGAAAGATGATCCACACTCAGAGAATTCCCTATAGGCTCTAGATACCAAGCACTGGCTTTTAAAGACCAGGCGCCGGGTGGAAACACTGCATTCAAATGTGGCTTATTTTGGAATGTCGATCCTAAGAAGTGCAATTAGATATAAAGGCTCAAGAGTATGACATCTTACATCACGTCCAGGTGTTCCCGAGGGACCAGGTTCTCCTGCAGCTCCTTTTTCACCCTACAAAAGAGATGGAATAAAAAAACAATAAGAAAAGAGAGACACTGCATTATTCATTAAAATGTCCCAGATTACAAGTCAGTTTGAGCTGGGGTTTTAGATTGAATCGGTATGTTACAAAGCAAGGTCATTAAAAAAATCTTCTCCACTGAGGAATTATCTATAAGGAATTCTTGTAAAGATAATACCAGAGTAACATTCAAACCCATTTCTAAAAAAGGTTCTGAACCAGTGATATTGGCTACAGGTGAGGGTATGACTGGGTTGCAGCTTACCAGCGTGTGCCAAACTTGGTGGGAGAATTGTCAAACAGTTCTAAACAGACTTTTCAGGTCTTTCCCAAAATTTAGGTCTTTCACATCCAAACAAATAACATCCAAAGATTCAGGAAATCGGAGAAATGCCAGTTTGTGTTGAGCAAGGCCAGAAATCACTGTTAAATATGAACGACGGCAGTACATAATAAATTACTACTGTGCCTCTTTGTTGAACATGGGCTCGGGAGTGCTTTAAAAAACCATTGCTGCTTAACACAGTGGGCCTCAGTATCAACAAATGCTTTAATGAAGCTCTATTGTGCAAGAAGAAAACCATACACCAGTTCATACACTAAGTTTCCTGGATTTGAGCTCATCTCGAATAAGGAGGAAGAAAATAAAATTTGTGCTGTGGTCACGAGTCCACAGCTTATTTTTGGGATATAAAATTAATATATATATATTATTCCATGCCAAAAATGAAAGTGACTATCAAGCCCGATGGTCACTTTTATTAGCAAAAGGTGCAAATGCCAAAATCTGTCATCATGGGGACATCCGGCACCTGCATATGTGAGAAAGTAAAACTGACACAAAGATGTATATTGGAACTTTAGAGTTGTTTTTGTTGCCTAATTCTGCATGTGCTTGACCGGCCTGCCTGCAGTCCAAATATTTCTCCTGGTAGACCACCAAAACTGTCTCTATCAGATAAACAGCCCATAATGCTTTTAGCTTTGACTCTTGCGTTATATCTTCCTATTACATCCACAGGTGCTTCTGTCCATCCTTCCACTGTGAGAAGACACCTCAACACAATGGAGGTCTGAAAGGATGTACAGCTGTTCAGGAAGCTTCTCACTGAGAAAAGGAGACACACACATTCAACTAATAAGCTGCTGGTGTTCTCAGAACCATGGACTAACCACCTTAGGGTCCAGACTTTACACATAATTCCAAAATGTGTTTGGGATTAGTTGGAATTATGAGAAGCAGAAAGTGCAACCATTGCCTAAGATGGAACTTTGGAGGTATGAAAAAATATCCCTGCTGATACATTACGCTACTTATAAGATAGTAGATGTGTAGTTGTTAAGGCTTCGGTGCAATGTTGTTAAATTTACAGTGGGATGAGAATATTGCTATTCATTTCAGGCCTCATTCTGCATGTGTTACAACCCAAGCCTTCATATACACAGAGCATGTGTTCTTGACAGGCCTGCCTGCAGTTCAGATCATTCTCCAATTGAAAATGTATGGTGCATCCGGAAGATACCAATCAGACAACGATGACCACCAACTGTTAGACATCTGCAATCTTGTATTATACAGAAATGGACAAACCTGACGCTTAAACAGAAGTTAGGACACTGTTGGGGTTTATCCTGAAATTAGGACAGTATTTAGGAAGCTTAGTCTTATTAGGATGCTGGTTTCTTACGTGGAGTTAATAGAGAATGTTATTTCGTTAAGAACTGCTGTTCTGTAATAGGTCCTGTTCTAAATTTAGTCCTAATTGGAGCCGTCATGGTGACTAAACAGATAAAATTTCAGAGTTAGGATGTTTCTGTAATATGACTTCTGGTTTATGTTGCGCATGAGGCCTCTCTTGTCGTCTAGACTGCTTTGAATAGAGTTGTACCTTCATCAAAGCCACTATAAAAACTTTCCACACAAGCAAATTCAGCACTGAGAGCAAGACGAGCACAATGGGAAGGCACAATCAGTAAAGGCCGTAAAAGGCTCTGCAATTCGCACACACCAAAGGATTCTACTGAGAGCCCCACTAAAACATCTCAAAAGACCAGACTGTTGCAAATGCTCTACAGCTGCTTGCTACCGGGTACAATGAACCCCAACTGCATAATTGCAATCAACTGAGCAGATTAAGAAATTATATTTGTGTGCTGTAGATATTTTACTGCAGTCAAGCTCCAGTTTTGTTCCAAAAGACTTCAGAGTCTTGAAAATCACATTTGAGACTCACAAAGGTTCTTTTCATTTTGGTTGAATTAAACCGAAATGTGAAAGAAAGACCGGATTAGGAGGTTAGCTCAGTCCTTTAAAGTCCACTTAATGATAATTATCTGACTCCAAATAAATTCACTGAAATAGGCCTTTTTCCCTAAAGAGGGGGCGAAACGAAGGGTCTTGGCTTTCTGTTATCTGCAGTGTATCTGTCAGTCATTTTCATGAAACGGCTATTCATTAGTTCCAATGAGAACTTCTCTTTCCCATTGGCAATGTCAAAGTATCCTTTGTGTTTCCTATCTGATATTGTTACATACCCACATTTTTAAGCTATTACGACTATCACACTGATGTCACGTACATGTCATCATACCAAACATGTCGACTTCAGCCAAAGTATCCCAACAAACCATGTCAGAATGCTGGCACCAAAGCACAATCACACGGCCAATAACAAAAAGAGGTCAAGCTGTGATTGCTTCAGCACTGTATGCAGCGATCGCAAGCTGGACTGGGCAGAGTTGTACAAACGACAAAGACTACCCTTCATTTAATTTCCAGTCAAAACAATCACAAAGCATTAAATTCTCATTTCCACTGGAGATATTTCAGAGGAGATGTAACAAAGTCAATGAAAACAAGAGAAAAAAAAAACAAGAGTTCCCAAACTAGTTAGGAAAAAGGGATTTCTAACAGCCACGTGATTTCTAACACATTGTAGACCACCAAAAATGTCCCCATAAGATAAACATCATGTGTAACTGTTCAAGAATCTCCTTACTGAGAAAATCAGACAAACACATCCAACAAAGAAGCTGCTGGTGTTCTCAGAACAATGGACTGCCACTTCCAGAGTCCAGACCTCACATGTAAAAAATGTGTTTGGTCATTACTTGGAATCATGAGAAGCACAAAGTGCAGTCGTTTTCTAAGACTGAACTTTGGAGGTATGAAAAAAACTATCAATGCTAATATATTATGCTACTAACAAGAAGTATATATGCAGTTGCTGAGGCTTCTGTGCAATGTTGTTACATATACAATGGGACCCGAAAAGCTGAGACCACAAATATTTCTATTTTGCATTCTTTTCTAATTCAACAGAAAGACTTTCAGTACAACTTCTCTTATCAGTGTAACAACTTGAAATAAAAGTAGAGTCTCTGAAATGTTTTGTCTGAACTAGCATTGACCGCACAAGAAAATCAGTAGATCAAATCCACTTGAGACTTGTCAGCACACAAACGTCCCTGAAGGAGATCTCTTTTTTTGTAGACCTCAATATAGTCATAAATGTGCCTAAATTTAAACAGAATAATAGACTTTTGAGTCTTTTTTGTCAAAATTGTTCCTTTTTTGTATTTGAATTCTAAAATGTTTTTTTTGTCCCAAGTTCAAATAAAACAACAGATTTCCAAACTGGTCTCAGACATTTGAACCATGTCGTATTAGATCATGGCCCCAACAATCAATTAATGCCTAGAAGAATCTTAAGTCTACAGAGGTCAACTTAAACTACTAGTCTAACATCGTATGACCTCAGCTTGAGGTGTAACTCCATTACGTCCCTGGAACGAATGCTTTATTACAGAGACTCACATTCATTAAAAGCTGTCACACATTTTTATTGGGAGTAGTGATGTAAATGAAATGTACTGCATTTTGTGAATTGCTAGAGCGCGCTAGTCTCATTACAGCTATAGTGATAATTGTCACTCAACAGAGTTTATTAAATTACAGTAAGCTCAAGCGGAGCTAGAAAGGGGGAGATCGCAAATAACGAGTGACTGCAGCCGACAACTATATAATCCTACATAAAAAGCCCTCCATAATTCATAATCTAAACAATAACACCTACATCTGTAAATCTCCGTGAGTTACGGGCTCCTAAAAGCCAAATCTCAGAGGAGGCCATTACTTCAAGTAGATTATTTGGACAGGAAGTCAGATGAGGGAGTTCATTTACAGACTGGACGGTGATCAGAAGCAGTCACAGCGAGTGTATTTGCCAGAGACTCAGACGGCCAGGCCTTCTCGATGCACTACTGAAAGTGTGTTCAAGTCCATTGAGAGGGCTATAAACCTGTCTGTCACCGCCGCAGTGTTATTAGGGCCCGAGTCCCTGTGATCTTGCCAAGGTCTTCGTGAGAAGGCACAACTGACAGCGTCCAAAATAACAAACGACAACATCTGCAGATTCTACTGCGATCCATTATAAGCCATACTTGACAGAACTTTGAAAGGACGAATCAAACTAAATTCCTGTACCATACTAAAACGGTCCACTTCACCAATTTGAAGACGGATCAAGTGAGCAAAGCTTTTAAAAGACAAACTATGATCTGCAAGTAGGATCAAACCCTTAGCATGTGGCAGTAGTATGACAGAACACTGAATGAGGGAGGGAGAACAACTTAGAGAACTAAGAATCTGATATGGAGTTCTGGGTCACTGCTGCCTGTAGCTATGAGAACCCCTACTTGTAGTAGGACTGTCATCAGAACTGTCACAGGCAACAAAACACAAGGAACAGAGCAATGAATGAGGTATAACACAACTCCATTAGGACCCTGGGAATCAACAGCTTTGTTACAGAGGCACACTGCGTTTGACAAGATGTATCCTCAGGTTAGATGTAATTGACCAGGTGCCTCCTCAGATTAGATGCGTTTGACCAGGTGTTCCCTGAGGCTGGATGCGTTTGACCAGGTGTTTCCCGAGGTTGAATGTGTATGACCAGGTGTTTCCTGAGGTTGGATGCGTTTGACCAGGTGTTTCCTGAGGTTGGATGAGTTTGACCAGGTGTTTCCTGAGGTTGGATGCGTTTGACCAGGTGTTTCCTGAGGTTGGATGCGTTTGACCAAGTGTTTCCTGGGGTTGAATGTGTATGACCAGGTGTTTCCTGAGGTTGGATGAGTTTGACCAGGTGTTTCCTGAGGTTGGATGAGTTTGACCAGGTGTTTCCTGAGGTTGGATGAGTTTGACCAGGTGTTTCCTGAAGGTGGATGTGTTTGGCCAGGTGTTTCCTGAGGTTGGATGAGTTTGACCAGGTGTTTCCTGAGGTTGGATGTGTTTGACCAGGTGTTTTCTGAGGTTGGATGTGTTTGACCAGGTGTTTCCTGAGGTTGAATGCGTTTGACCAGGTGTTTCCTGAGGTTGATTGCGTTTGACCAGATGTTTCCTGAGGTTAGATGTGTTGGACCCGATGTTTCCTGAGGTTAGATATGTTGGACCTATATGGATTGCATGGTTCTATAAACAGAATTGTAGCCTTTTCCAAGGAAGCACAGAAGAACCATATTTTAAGTGAGCAGGGAGCCTTAAAAGAATGTTACTGAATATATCCAAAGCACATAAACTGCAAACCTGTATATAAATGAATGGGTCTGTCTTTCTTTGCTTCTTACTGTAAGTACAGAGCAGCATGAGAATGTAAAATACGCATTATCATCATGCAAATTGCTAGCTAATCATTGAGAAGGTCAGTTCTAATAGATTTTTTAAATTGAGTCATCAAGTTTAATCGAGTAATTGTGACAGCCCTAAAAGCTAATCAACAGGACACAGTGAAATGATGGTGTGTGTCACAGTTCCTACTACCATTATCACAGAAACTACACTGAAAGAAAAATCTAAACCATGTGTTTGACTTAAACTATTACTAAGATATTACATTCTTATGTCCACTGTTAAGCATTTGCACAGCCACGCGGTAGACCATTTGTACCATCTGGCCCCCCAGCTCTGGGAGGAAAAAAAATGTTCAAACAAACACAAAATGTATATTTAATATCCTCCAGAACATGCCCTTGTAAACAAACTCAATAAAGTTAAACATTTTACATAATGTGTTTTTGCTAATGTGGTTTTAACTATGTAATTCAGCACAGCCAGCAGTCATTGGAGTGATTACAGTACGTGTATATATAGAGATATATTTTTGCATCTTCTTGAAACAAATCAAAAATAAAACGAGAAGAGCAAAACTAAACAGCTGTGAACTTTGGCAGAGATAAAAGTGTGGATAAACATGTGGCTTTTGGTGAACAGTGGGGGGAATAAAGTAACAGGTTTTTGAATATCAGTGTTCAGTATATTATACATGTTACTACAAGATACATTAATTAGACTTATGATGTTTTCACAGTATGTTTGTTTTTTTGCAGTGTAGTCTCTAACTCTACACCTACAAGGTGGACCAACAAGGTCGCTACAAAATAAAGAGAACACACTGATCAGCCATAACATTAAAACTACCTGCTTGTATCTACAATTATTATCTATTCTATCAGCTTCAATGACCATATAGGAGCACTCTGTTGTTCTTCATTTCCAGACTGTAGTCCATCTGTTTCTCTGTATACTCTATCACCCTGTTCTTCAATGGTCAGGACCCCTACAGGACCCCCACAGAGCAGGTATGGATGTGGGTGGTGGATCATTCTCAGCACTGCAGGGACACTGACGTGGTGGTGGTGTGTTAGTGTGTGTGGTGCTGGTGTGAGTGGGTCAGACACAGCAGTGCTGCTGGAGTGTTGAGACACTGTGTCCACTCACTGTCCACTCTATTAGACACTCCTGCCTTGCTGGTCCACCTTGCAGATGTACAGTCAGAGATGACAGCCCATCTGCAGCTGCACAGTGCAGTGTTGGTCATCCTCTAGTCCTCTAGGCAGAGGACAGTCGTCATAGGAGACTGGTGGCTGGATAGTTTTGGTTGGTGGACGATTCTCAGTCCAGCAGTGACACTGATGTGTTTATAAACTCCAGCAGCTCCACTGTGCCCGATCCAGTCATAGTAGCGCAACGCACACTAACACACCACCACCACTATATCAGTGTCACTGCAGTGCTGAGAATGATCCACCACCCACATACTACATGTTCTGTGGTGGTCCTGACTACTGAGGAAGAGGCTAAAAGGGGGCTGAAAAGTATTGAGAGAAACAGATGGACTACAACCTGTAACTGTAGCCCAGCAGAGTGCATCTATACGGCAACTGGAGCTGACAGAATGGGCAGTGAATGTAGAAGGAAGGAGGTGGTTTTAATGTTATGGCTGATCGGTGTATGTGAACATGTTAAATGAAGCCAGACCCCTCTAAACGGATACACAAACAAACCAAAACCAGGTGGTCTGAGTTCAGTTTGTCTGTGGGTCTTTTTTTGAGCCCACTTCAAAGACAAAACATTCTCCGTCTACTTCCGAAGACTACTCAGAGTCTTGGAGTACTTAGCATGTAAAAGCCAACTCAGAAGAACAGCTGCCTATGAATTTAGGGGGGGGTTTCGTGGAGAGACAGCAGCACAGACATATAAAAGCAATAAGATGAGTGCACACTGGGCTTAGACTACATGATTTTTAGCCCCTTTTGACAATTTTTACAATCTGAAGCAGCTTTTTCCAGGTTCCGAGGTAGCTGACAGTGAGAGGGGGAAAGTGTCAATCTTTAGACTTCCGAACGAGCTCTAGGCTAATTGGATTGTACAGTTGACAGTTTAAAAAGTTCGATTTTTAAGACATTTATGAGTCTGTCAGTGATGTAAACGAATAAGCGATCTGGCCAGCAGCCAATCAGAGAGCAAAGAGAGAGTGGGGTTCATTGCAGAAAAACTTTCTAACTAATTTTCTGTAGAGTGGTGGTGATAGGACCCAGGTGTCTACGCCTCAAACAGAGCAATTTTATTTACTATCCAAAAACCAGTGAATCTACACATGCCTATATGTATAAAAATACCATTGTACTATATTCTTTCACCTTTGCATCCATTTTAAAAGGATACATTTCAGTTCAAACTTCGTTTCAGTCACCATCAGTCAAAGTATTTGCAACTATTCTATGTTATAGCTTTCCGTTAGAGACTTTAGAGGTTTTAGTTTCCATCCTAACTGTTCAATTACTCAGAAATTTGAAAATGTTAGTGAACATGTTAGGTATACTGTCAAAGCACAGTTGTATTAGGGTATATTTGTGGTGCCAAGGACCTCCCAGCCATTTCTTACTGCCTATAAGGCACTGCACCGGTCCCCCATGCTGGACCTCGGAGGTGGTAGGCCCACATGGGCCCCAAGTTGCCTCCATAGGCTGGGCCTGGGCGGGTTACGTGAGCTACCTGGCCACCAGAACACTGATCCCAGGCCTGGCTCCAGAGAGCAGGGTACACTATATTCTGTGCCCTTTTTCAGTGGGGGATTTTGGAATAGAGTTCAAAGCAGAGCCGCTATTCCTCCCCATTCAAAGGAGCCAGCAGAGGTGAACCGGGAATCTTATTCAGATGGCCTCCGGGCACCTTCCGTTGGAGGTTTATGGGCACGGCCAACTGGGACGAGACACAAAGGTCATCCAGGACCCACTGGAGGGACTACATGTCCAAGCTGGCCTGGGAACGACTGGAGATCCCCCAGCACGAGCTGGAGGAAGTTGCGGGTTACAGGGCCGTCTGGGGATTTCTGCTTTCCCTACTGCAACAGCAAACCTAGCTGGAGTAAGCAGTGTAATATGATGGAAGAATGGATGGATGGTTGGATTGCTCTTAAACTGAAAGTTCTGGCTCACTTTTTTGAGGCAATGTGACAGTAAACCTAAAGGTAACCTTGAAAACACAAATGTGGCGTGAACATTGTGTGAAATTAAACGCTGCCTTGAGTAACAGTGCGATTCCCCATCTGTGAAAGTGCAGGAACGGCTTTTCAAACCCTGGTTCCATTAGTAATTCATTTGAGTACAGATCCAAATCCTCTGGCATCTACCAAAGTTACAAGGACACAGCCGTGTATGACACTGTAGATGGCTTTCTGTCTGAAGTGCTGCCTGTAGCTTCCTATCTGAAGGGAGTGCTTACAAATAATACTAAATTGACCCTCATTAAAAATAACAATAGTTTGTTTTTGTTGTTCTGCGTGCGGCCGTAATTAACTCTGTTACAAAGTGTGCTCGCTCTTTCACCGCTTTTGTCTTGCTGTCTTCCTTTTTCGTGTCGTCTGTTGCCTGGCCTGATTGCTGAGAGATGATCATGAGCAGGATGTCCTTAATTAAGCCACTTTAAACTGCCCATCTGCTCTAGGCCTCACTAGCAGAGCCACATGGCTGACAAAGAAATGAATATGCATGGTCAATCTTCATAGGCTCATGCTAATGTAGCAGTGTGCTGATGATGTGCGAGAGCACTGTGTATATGCTGTATATGTGTGTTACGATTTTGTTATCTCTACTGAAAATCCATACAGTTTTACTACATACATCTCGAAAACAAGACCTATACTTCACACAGAAGAAAGCAAAACTTTCAAAGTGCCTGCAGCACAAAAAAATGATGCCATACTCCATTGAGGTCATGGCTCCATACAGGCAAAATCAAATATTCATAGTGGGTGATATAATGTTTTTGCTGAGTACTACAGAGAACCACCGCAGGCTATGAAATGATCAAGCTCCGTGGAAGTCCATCACATCAGGCGTACATCTAACTGCTTTACCTCATTCCGATACAGGCAGAGTCACAACGCACGCTCCAATAAACACAGGCTGGTGGGTGCTATAAAAACAACTGCCTTCTTTCTGAGGCTTGCATAATTCGTGCAAAAAGCCTTTGGAACATGTAATAAAATCAGTATATGAACTTCGCCTATGGGAGGATAAATAATGCACCGCAATCGATTCCTAGGAAAGTCACATGATTAAGTGAGGCGGTCGGGCTTACGCACCTTTTCACCATCGATTCCTTGCTCTCCGGCTGACCCGGGCTCACCCTGCGTTGGCAAGAGGAGAGGAGGTGTCAGTAAAACAATGGTGTTACAAATTAGTTAATGAAGGGTGATCTCTGACGTTCGCACGGTCACACACATCTTAAATAATCAATGACACAGAGGTACTTAAAAAAGCCCAGCAACACTGCTACACCATGATGCTATGGCCATGCCAGTGGTCCACAAATGAAATAATATCTTGTCAATGGTTCCTTTCCATTGGTTGGGGTGAAGTTAGCCAGAATGATTGTGTAGCAAGGGATGGGCTATATTCAGCAAGGCTGTATTTGCGTAGCAGATAAAAGCGGCCCAAGTCTATGTATTTCTTTGTATGAGGCAGAGTGCACAGCACTGAATCTGACATTTTCATATGTGGTACTGAAATCTGATACGTATCTGACATGCTGAAATGCAACTTCTCATATGTGAATTCCACATAATTTTAGAGACCTCTATAAATTCTACAAAGCTCTATAAACATCTGGGCATTTAACATGGCCACGATAGAACAAAGCTGCAGTGTCAAGTCTAAAAGTAAAGTTTAGAGAATCCAAGAATGTGAGCACGAAGTGACCGTGTCTGAATAGCGTGCCCTTTTTACGGCGAGCTGGAATGCATTCTGAGTGATAAGCTTCGTGATCTCTACTGTGATGCTGGAAAAGATGAAACTGAAACCTCTGGAAATGGACCTGCACCCGCTGGGAGTCATGATTGTTTACCTCTGGATGAGCTAGGTGAAGTAATGTTCTTTTGCGCATGCAGGTCAGAGTGTGATCTGTTCAGACTAATGTTGTTGTACAGATCACATTAAAATAAATACACACTGAACAGAAAATCTAATTTGGTGAGAAAATGGATCTGAGACACTTTTAATAGCTGTGTAAATGTAGCCTAATTATATATATATATATATATATATATATATATATATATATATATATATATATATATATATATATATATATATATATATATATGTATATATATATATATATAAGGGCATAAATACGGATGTTTCTAATAAAATGCCCAGTGAGTATAAGTGTAAGGTATAAGCAGGCACCTAGTCTTGAAATATTTCTAACTTAGGCAGTAAAGCTCTCCCAGCCCTTCTAGTAGAGTAAGTCCCAGACTAAGAGCAGAACAATAGAACACCCCACAAAACCATGTCAAAGCTCGTTGCTTCATGCAAACTAAGGCCACATAGTACCACATGCACTTTCTCCCCACCTAATCCAAACCATCACATTACTAAATATTCTGTTGCTGTGATCTGATTTAAACTCGGCACTCCTGAAGTCTCTGTCAGATTATTTTATGTCTCATGGACGGTACCACCTCATAGCATTTCAGTTCCACTGCCAAGAAGGGGGGGGAAAAAAAAAAAACAAAACTGTCGGTTCACACTTGGCCCAAAAAAAAAGCCCTTGGGGGACTAGAGTGGAATTTTTAAGCCTGTTGTTGGCCCACTTTGTGAAGTACAGCATGACAGTTTGTCAGTTGTGTACATGCTACGGTTTCACATCTACTACAGGCTATTTCAGGGTGCAATGGAAGCCATTTTAATAGACTTCAAAAACGTTATTCGGGCGGGTGTGGTGACATGCCGGGGCTCATGGGACACCTCTCAAGCATGTGGCAACCTGCAATGGGAGCCGTTTATCAAATAAGACTCACCTTATTCCCTGGATGTCCGTCTAAACCAGGCAGGCCAGCTATGCCCATGTCACCCTGAGAAAAGATGATTAGGCTTAATGAATGAAGTGTAGAACAACATTGCAGGGAAGTGTAATTTCCACAGCTGCATGAATGACTTTCCCCTCACACCACAGCAACTGAGCATTGGTAGATTTGCTCAAGGTCCATGTACAAAGTAAGAAAAGACCAGCTAGCCAGCTATTTCCATCTTCAAGTGAAGAACACCCATGATGTTTAGTAGCTGGTTTTGTCTCGATAAGGATGAGACAGAAAGGTGGGTGTTTTTGTCTATCGGTCTGTGTGTGTTGAGAGGAAGGTGGGGGGCTGGTGGTGTGGGATGACACATGTAAGGATTATACTTAAATTGTATCAGGTTTCATGGGCTAATATGTCACCACACAGCTATCTTAACATCCGCTACAGAAATACAGCCTGGATTAGCACACTCCCGTTCTGCTGTCACCTATCTCCATTTCCTGGAGACGTGTGACTCGCAAACAATCTCTCAGCGCTCACTTAGTAAACTCCAGACAGACGGAGTGGAAATATTGTGGCTAATATGGTAACCATGGGTGTGTTGTCTTATTTATTCCACATAACATATTTGAAGTATACTGGTTTCTCAAGTGCTATAAGAGGCCAATAACACTCGTCGGTTTTTGAAGGCATTTTGGTCAGTGTGATGTAGTTTCAGAATTTTGGATGCGGGTTTTTGGGATTTTAAAAACCTGACCATTCGTCTTCAGACCTCCCACCCCGAGTCCAAGAGAGTTGCATCATGTCTGTGCTCGGTCGATCAACACACATCCATGCATTTTTCAGGTGTAGTGTATTATATCAACAACTTGACCAGTTGATGAACCCTGGTGGGCATTCTGCAGAAATAGTTTTAGAGCTCCTACTTTATTTTTTTAAGCTGATCAATTTCATCAGTTTCATTCTTTCCCCATAATTTGAGACTTTAATGGCTGATCAGATGGAAAAGTAAGCGACTAAAGTTTGGGAAATGTTCACATGGACCATTACTCTACAGTTCTGTAGCTCTGACAACATTCCCAAAACTCATTGTCTACTGTGTTCTACACACCAGAGTGTTGGAGGACATTTTCAAAAAACACTTCAAAAAGTGGCACTTCAAAAAGAATTAGAAGGTCATTATTAAGTTTAAACTAAGTTTACATTTTTCTGGCTAATATTGTCATTACCAATTAAACTGTGATCCTTTACTATAAATTCTATACATTTTTAGACTTAGAAGACCAGTTTCCCCAATATTTCTGCTCTGCGGGTTGAGCGTAGATGGTTAACGCACCAAACTGAGAGTTAATTAGGCTTGTAGTGATTTACACAGCACATTTGTTGTTTCTGGTTGGTCTAACTCATCAATGGGTGGTTCACAAGCTCCGTGCTACAAAATAAAACTGCCCTATATAAAAACTGTTAACGCAACATAATTACAATCACCTGTGAATTTAAATGAATCTTTCAACCCTAGTCATCATAGCGAGAATTTATCTTATCTTATTATTGCACAATAATGATGCCATAATCAATCAGTCAAAATTATGAGACCGTAGCTCAAAATAAGATAAAGGTAGTAAGCAATAATAATGAGATAAAGACTTATACTAATACTTATATGGCTTATACTACTATAAATAACATATTTAAGATAATATTTTAAAGGAAATTAAAAAAAACTTACCACTACTTTGAGATAGTAGGTCATAAATTCTGGAGAAATAAGTCATTTGGCTTAAATATCAGAGACCTTCTAAGAAATTAATAACTTAAACTATAAGATAGTATTAATATTAGAGACTTCTGACCAAATAAATAACTTACCAGATAGTAAGTAATTAATTAGAGACCTTCTGATTAAACAACTATAAGAATAGTAAGTAATTAATATTAAAGACCTTCTGGAGAAATAAGTCATTTGGCATTACTATGAGATATTAAGTCATAAATATCAGAGACCTTCTAAAGAAATAAAATAACTTACCACTACTATAAGATAGTAAGTAATTAATATTAGAGACCTTCTGAAGAAATAAATAACTTACCAACTTAAAATAGTAAGTACTTACTATAAACAACTTACCACAACTATAAGATAGTAAGTAATTAATATTAGAGACCTTCTGAAGAAATAAACAACTACCACTACATAAAATAGTAAGTTACCTTCTAAAGAAATTAATAACTTACCACTACTATAAGATAGTAAGTAATTAATATTAGAGACCTTCTGAAGAAATAAATAACTTACCACAACTATAAGATAGTAAGTAATTAATATTAGAGACCTTCTGAAGAAATAAATAACTTACCACTACTATAAGATAGTAAGTAATTAATATTAGAGACCTTCTGAAGAAATTAATAACTTACCACTACTATAAAATAGTAAGTAATTAATATTAGAGACCTTCTGAAGAAATAAATAACTTACCACTACTATAAGATAGTAAGTAATTAATATTAGAGACCTTCTGAAGAAATAAACAACTTACCACTACTATAAAATAGTAAGTTATTATATTAGAGACCTTCTGAAGAAATAAATAACTTACCACTACTATAAAATAGTAAGTAATTAATATTAGAGACCTTCTGAAGAAATAAATAACTTACCACTACTATAAAATAGTAAGTAATTAATATTAGAGACCTTCTGAAGAAATAAATAACTTACCACAACTATAAGATAGTAAGTAATTAATATTAGAGACCTTCTGAAGAAATAAACAACTTACCACTACTATAAAATAGTAAGTAATTAATATTAGAGACCTTCTGAAGAAATAAATAACTTACCACTACTATAAAATAGTAAGTAATTAATATTAGAGACATTCTGAAGAAATAAATAACTTACCACTACTATAAAATAGTAAGTAACTAATATTAGAGACCTTCTGAAGAAATAAATAACTTGGCATTACTTTGAGATACTAAGTCATAAATATCAGAGACCTTTTATTATGGCTGGCTTAATGGCTCAGGGATCCACACTCACTTCCACCTGCCTTGCAACATATCAGTGTCTTAATGGTCATTTCGGTGCTGCAGATTGCACGCAAAAGCTGTAGCAGTGACATACCTTCTCGCCAACAATGCCAGGGAGTCCATCCTCTCCCGAATCACCCTGGAGAAGAGAAAAGAGACAGGCATTTTAGTGGAAAATCCTGCACTGACGTATGCAGTCAATGGAGACCAGCACTCTGAACCCCCATAGCACTAATACAGCTGTTAAGGGCCTCTTCTTAGCACAGTGGCCAACAGCTGCAGAGCCGGATACTATTACTCGATAATTGGGGGAGCACAAGCTCCGGACCAGCAGTAACCTTGTTTCATGTGTTTGCACCGGGGGTTTCGAACTTCAAGCGTATAATTTCATACCTGGCCACTTTGCATTTCTCTCCAGGTGAATATTTTAACAAAGCCTGCATCTAATTGGCACACAAATGAAACAGCCAGATGACATTTCTGACCTCCTGGTGTTTCATTAAGTGGTAGAGTTTATTCATGTCAAGTCAGACCCCATCTGTCCGAATGCACTCCAAAAGATTACAAAATATGCATCAGCAGGAGAATTTGTTATTTACCCCTCGGTCAAGGAAATCTGCGGGAAAGAATGGCACTTCTTCTGATAACTACTAGCACATGCAAACATTAACCTTGAAATTCCCTTCCACTTTGTCTCTTATGTAGCAAAAAGCTTCTTAAAGAGATTACAGAAGTATAAGCTTTTACTGAGTTAGCTTTAATGAACTGCAAGGCCATGAAACAACCGCTGCGATTTCTCAATAATCCGTACATCTCGGAAAACCTTTTCTTACAGAACTGTCCTCTTTTTTAATGCTTCTGAGAAGAATATCAAATTACGGAAAGGGAAAACTCTAAGAGCAACCCCAGAGGAGACATGCACTCTCAATTACAAAGCAGTATCAGTTTTGATTCCATAAATACAGCTCGGATTCTGTAATGGAGCACAAAGGTACTGTACGTACTTACCAAACATCTACATGTATCTTTGTTTTACTAAAGAACCATTCAATGGATGGTTCCATCTTTGTACATAACCTTACAGAACGTTTTCAAAGAATGTAAACAAACGATTTCGGAGTACAGCACTGTGGACCACCAATGGCTTTCCTCTTAAGTAAGCCTTGTTATTCTAACCACATGGCTTATCTCTGCAATTTTCTGAAGGACCATGGATTAATCCTGGTTTATTTAATCCCTGTTGACTAAATCTGGACTGCCACCGCTGTCACAATTCCAGCACCGGATAATAATTCCCCAAGAGGGGAAAAAACCTTCTGAGTAATCCTACAAGAAGCTACTGTTGTAGGTCATTATAATTAACCCATGGTTAACACTCCACAGCACAGAATCTGTAACGCCCTTGTGCTAATCTGTGTCAAAGGCAGCCCAAATTGGCTCCATCTCGTGCCCGGCCCACTTCGGAGTTGGGAGGAGAAAGTGCCCTCTGGCATGCGATCACGCCCGCCTTAAACAGATTTACTTCACATTAGCTTCCAACTACTTAATTACTACAGAGCCCATGTCCAATTTGGCTCTGAGTTTTGGAATAACTTCCTGTCTGTGGTTGTTGGTGGAAGGCCTGTACTCTAAATAATTACGCCATCAATTCTATCATGTTAAATAAGACCACAGTTGGAAGGAAAGGAGACACATGGTTACTAGAAAAATGCCATGACGTTACCTTAAAGGGGATCTTCTGAAAAACACCCCTCAGTTTAATCAGTATATGAAGAGTCATCTAGAGCAGACTGGAGTGAACGCACCATTCTACTTGCCGAGTCTGAACAGTTCACAGTGGTGGTGAATGGAACCAGACGTTCACTTCTTAAAGGTCCCTTACAGAAAGTTACTACATGAAATGCTTATGAGTGCGCTTCCTGATGTCTGGGATATGACAGTTTTCTGATAATCCTGGTTTCTTACTACACAGTTGTTCAGAAAATCCGTCCCAGAGTTTCTCTGTGCACCAATTAACATAATACGACTCCGAATGACTCCACAATTGAATTATGCAGAACCTTTTAAAAATCTGTGGAATTCCCCGTGCTTTAGAGACTGATATCAACTTTGAATTGTATATCTGATTATCAGTTCAGTTTGGACCTTCCTTTGACTTTTATGTTAATTAGCTCATCTTATCACTGTCCAAATAAAAAACTAAGTATCTCCAAAACGGCAACTTTACAAGAACAGACAAAAATCTCACCTAATTTTAATGCAATTCAATGGAACCAGATTTTTGTCCAAGCAGTTTGGGTCAAAAAAAAAGTCACACAGTGTAAACAGCAGCTGCTGTGTTCAAATATTGCATAAAAGTAAAAATCAACAAAAATGGAGATGTAAACGTTTTTCATTGGACAGCGACTATGTTTTTATTGTGCAATATTTGCTGCTGCCCCCCCATCACCTGTATATCACCTGTATATTTGTTGTACTGACCGCCAACATCATTATGCTTCTCATACTCTGATTGCCTGTATCATCAGTATTATTGTAACTGGTATAAGGAAACAGTAACTATGCAATATATATACACAATATCTGTGCAATATCTTCAGTAACTGTGCTAAATATATTTGTACACTGCTACATCTTAACAGAGATTAGTTTTATATTTTTTATTTTGTATAATCCAGGTCTACATCTAGCTTTGTATCTGTTTACTGTATGTTCTGCTGTAACAATGCCAATTTCCCTATGTTATCTTATTTTTTATGTTATCCTCAATACAGAGGCTAGGATTAGATGCATGTTATATATTTCTACTGGCTTAATTATGAAGTGGGCCAATTGTATCAGCTCATCCTGTGCAATATAAAATAAGCTAATAGTTATTGGTAATTTACAGGTAGGATTTCCATTGTTGATGATGGATCACAAACCACAGGAGGTCAACTAAAGGATTTTCACAGTGCTGAATCTGGATCCGCATGCATTTCAGCCTTCTCTCCGGCTTCCAGAACTCATAACTCAGCTTTTCTGTTTTCTTCCTGAAGTTCTGTGAGAATGAATGATGGAGAACAAATTACATCCTTGATGAGAAGCATAAAATGTGGTTTGATCCCCAATTGGCTTGCTGTTGGAGATATTCAAATGCCTTTTCTTCCAGGAAGCCATGCCAGAACAGAGAGGCAGCGGGAGGCCTCGCAAAATCCCAGCAGGCATGAAAAGGCGTGTTTCATTCAAGCTTAATGTGTTTCCTCTGCCACGGAAACGTGTCGCTATCCATGAATTCCCACATCTAGGAAAATGTGGGTCAAGACACTTTTTTTTTCTGAACACTCGGAGATAAACCCTCATATGTAAACTGAAGTTAACTGGCAAGAACTGAGGGTAACAATGAAAGGCACAGGTTTCTGAGCTACAGTGCATTCGCATATCACGTAATAGGCTTATACGGGCACTGGAGATATTTTACACATGCAGTGATGGAAGAATAAATCAACAAAATATACAGTGAATGTGTTTAAAGGGAGTGTAGCGTGAAAACTGAATTGTCCTTGCCTTTTCTAGCTAGGAGTTTTTCTGTTACTGACTTATATTACCCATGTTTAATTGTAGAATGCTTTACGTTCGTTGACATTCTTCACGTTTAAGATCTCAGTTCTTAAATTCCAGCTAGTCCATGGTGGATTTTGAGGTAGGTTTTGGATTGTTGTCCTGTTGCGTAAGCCAGCTTCAGTTCCTTAACTGACCGTCACACTTGCTTCCAGAATTTGGTGATATTTGGTGGGATCCATTCTTCCATCTTTCAGAATCTGCATAAATTCTATAATCTGGCTTACAGTACAAACACAGTGATACAGAACTCGACAGACATCATATTTTGTACAGTACACCACAAGGGTGGTCCGCCCACTGCCACTACATGTCATTCATTAAAATTAATTTAGATTCAATTAAAAATTTTCACAATTGCCACTGTCACTACAGAGGTTTCATAGACTCAATACCCCTAGTAGGCAGAGCTAAAACTTAATAAGAATAAGACCAAAATTAAGGGGAACCAAAGTCTTTCATCTACCTATGTTTCAGTGCCACTGGCTGCCACACAACCCCTAAGCATGACAGACTAACCTAAAGCTTTACAGTCTGGACTGGGATCTTTTCATCAAATGCTACTCCCTGCTTTCCCCCAAAACACACACTTTGGTACTTGTGGCCCATTTTTACTAAACAAGTCTTCCATAGAACCTTCTATCTTGTGCACTGAAAACATTGTCTGTTGTGCTTCCATACAGCACTGCACGCTACCACACCACCACCACTACTGTGTTATCTAAACCTTCCTTTAGATGCGCTTTGATATCTTTATATAGCCGACTCCTGCTTTGTAGGCATTAACTTCATCCTCAGATCTACCACCAGCTGTTTAGAGCTGCCCATTGTTGGTTGAGTCAAGTCTGAGAGTCACAGAATTTTACATTCTGGAATTTATCAGCTGAAAATTCTTAACGACAGTTCTTGACCTATAACGCTTATTTTCAATGTTGATCATTTGGTTTTTAACATCTACAATAACAGATTTGCATGCCTGTGTTTTCCCAAAACCCAATATTAATATTTACCCTCTGTCTGACACACTGTGTTTAAGTCCTGGGTTCCAATGGGCCTAGTGTGCTCTTATTGGTCTCGGTTCTGACTGGTGAACACCAGCCCGGCCGTTCCTACAATGGTGTCGGTTCTGTGATATCAGAATCTGATCCTGAAAGTCTAGTAGAACAATCTGGTAGATCCCCCTTCACAAACTAGGCTGGAGTAGTTTCTGAGAGGTCAGTTTTAACTGGTTTAGCTCTCTGTTGGTTGAGTGAGGGTTTGTCAAGCTTGCCAGAAGGTGCTGTGTTACGAGATGATGTCACCTTGTAACTAAGAATAGTTGGAATTTCAAAAGACATTTTAGGCAGCTGAGAAAAGTGGTTTCTGTGGGAAAGAGTTTCTTCCTCTGGTGTACACTGTTGGCTTTAGATCTCTGCAAACCATTTACATGCACAAAAAGCTACAACGCACAGATGAATAAACAGGAAAAAAAGATAATAAAAAAAACCAACGTCTGTATCAACATTGTATTGCTCTAAAACAGTTTGCTACAGATAAATATTACGATACGTCTTTTTAGCCACCCTGCCATTTAAAGGAGGGGTACCGGCTTTAGTGCAAAAGTGCAAGGATCATTTTTTGACTTTAAAAGAGTAGAAGGATATATTACACACACTCTGCTGACCTACTAGTCATAACACACCCCCTGGCAAAAAGAAGCTTTAATTCTCCATAAGGATTGAAACTGATCCGGCAATATCCCTAGAGGCTCTTCGACTTATTCTACTGCAGATGTCATACATTCTACAGTAACTTCCTGCATAGGCATTTTCTCAATAAGCCTAATGAAATCACTGAAAACATTGTTGACATGAGAAACTGCACAAATTCTATTATCTGACTACTATTATCTACTATCAGAACTCAACAGCCACAGTCTTCTGTACAGTACACCACAAAGGTAGTTCGACCACCTCCACTTCTTCATGACACGCATTCAAATTAATTTAGATTCAATTTAAATATTTGTTTTAGCGCTTTTTACAACAGCCACAGTCACAGAGCAGCTTTTTTAGAGTCCATGCTATCCCCTAGCCCCCTAGTGAATAAGCCAAGCTGAACCTTTAGAATAAGAAACCTTGAGAAGAACCAAGACTCAGGGGGGAACGTAATCTTCTCCAGCAGCCACCAGACGCAGAGAAACAAATGTAATGAAAAGATCCACAATTCTAATTTTAAAGCCTAGCCTCCTAACATTTGAGGCATCAAATATCAAATTTAATATGCGCTAATAAGTAAATGTCATGTTCTCTCCAGGAATTAATTACACTCACTGCATTTCTAATATGGAAAATCATCACATAACAATTAAGGTCAACAATAAATTAATACAAGGTGCGTTCAGTTGTTCCTTTCACAATTAGTTTTCTCAGTATCCAATTACGGACCATTGTGATTAATGAACGAGCTTCAGCGGACGGCACACGAGTGCTACCATGCCACCTGTTTCAATCTGTGACACATATGCCAGCCAATCCAAGAGTGCATGTAAAGAAGACATGAAGTGCATATTAAAAGGCAAAGCATGGCATTTAATATGTACATCCAATAAAAGTTATCTACAAAGCTGCATATATAGATATACATATCAGTCAGGTCCAGTGGGTTAGTATATCGTCGCTGTCCAAAGAAAATGATGTATCTCCATTTTTGTTGATTTTTACTTTTATGCCTTATTCAAACACATGGGCTGCTGTTTACATTGGGTGTGAATTTCATGAAGAGGACACCAACAGAAATGGCCCAAAACCGCTTGGAAAGACGTCTGGTTCCATTGACTCCTATTCAAATTAGGTTTTTGGCCTCTCCTGTAAAGTTGCTATTTTGGAGATACCTGTTTTTCTTTGGACAGCGACAATATGTGAAAGACTATACATGCTTTAAATTAATTTTTAGATTAGATTTTAATACTTTTGGACAGATTTACATTTAGTGGGATCTAACTGCTCACTACGTGGCCATGAGGGCCACAGTCTCACTCCCTGCTGGAAAATTAAGTCGCATTGCTACAAAAAGGATTCGCCTACAAACTAAAACTCTTTGGCTATGTCAGAAACTCGATGCCTTAGAAGATGCTTGGACTTGGCCTTAGAATGCAACACTCTTCCCTGGGTCAGTCCTGGAGATTTCTGCTAGTTTTCCATTTGCAAAGACACAGAGTATTATAAGATGTGTAGTGTAGCGAAGGATGCCTTTGTATCCACACTGCCTATATAAAGCAGCCGAACGGAGGTACCACAGCAGTCAGCATGTTATACAAACATAAGATCTGGACACAACCGGCTGCCTTCCTGCCTCAGAATATTGTCTGAGTAGGCAGGTTTTATTATGGTTCAGTTACGGACTCTGTGTTTCGTGACATTAAATTGGGACAGCATTTCTAAACCTCATAATAAATCTAAATCATTTGACTTCACTTAAAACATGAAAAATTACAAATACTGTTTTCACAAGTGTAAATTTAGGGGTTAGGGTTTAGAGTAGATTTAGAGGTTAGGGTTTGGGACAGACACCTTCCAAAACAAAGTACCTTTTAAATAATGATTTTGTATATATTTCGTTTATTACTACTTCTACTAATGTTTTCAGTTTTAAATAGATCATAATTTATCCCTTGTAAATATATTTTCACTGTGAGACCGCAGAACTAATTCAGCAGGATACTCCATTTATGAGACACCGTTGTGTGCAGGAAGGTATTCGGTATACCTCCTTAAGGATACTGCCTAACCCAATATGTACCGTAAGCTATTTTCAACATAGACAAATTGCTGCTTAACAGCGGTGCGCTGGATAACTTGGGGAAAGATCTGCAAAATTAACTTTGCTGAAGCCTCAGCTCCTGCTGGATTTGAAAACAAATTTAACGTCACTTTCCGAAGGAGACCATACTAATTACGTGGAAGGCTAGGCAAATAGCTCGATTCCTCTGACTCAAGCCTCGGTCCTGTAGGTATTGTGATTTAATGGCTGTAACGCTGTTGTTCCCCACAAGGAATTCCTGAGAGTCGACTGCAAACAAAACAAGCAGTGCTCCTGAAAAATGTCTCCATCCCAAACCACAACATGGTAATTAGGCCATTGACCTCAAAGGCCATCTGGTCTTAATGGGCGTATCACCACCTGTTCGTTCTAATGGATTTCTCCCATTCCACTTGTAGTAGCTGCACTCTCTCTGTGACACCACGGCTGGAACAAAGCCATCTTCTGCCCAAAGAATTCACAGGCAAGGATCCATGTGGCTGAGAATGCTGAGCCCATTTTTGGCTTCGGGTAAGAGATACTACGCCTCATCTGACAAACGATGTCACGAAATGAGGTCAGCTTTGGAAAGAAATGGTATCTTGGCAAGTGAAATTGTCTTAACTCTAGCTGATGTATCTCATATTGAGATCACTGTAAGCTCATTATAAGACTATTTGGCTAATTTCATTTTTAAAAGCTGAATTGTCTAAAAATACAGTGTGTTTACTTAATAAAATTACTAAATACAAATAATAAACGTCTATAAATAAGTGACAACGATATAATGATAAAGATAATGACAGAAAGAGATGAAATAAATTAGATATCAACTAAAGTTAAAAAAATAATTTCATTTTTTGGCATTGTTGTAGAGAATTTCAGAGCTACACTGCAAAAAACGGTAACTTGTCAAGTTAAATTATCATAAATTGACTTGAATATTTCAACATTTTGAAGACAGCTGTAGCAATACTAGAAGATTACATTACTTTTTTACTTGGACACGATACTTTTATTATTATTATTATTATTAATATACCATATACCAGTCACTTTAAAAGTGCACACACATATATATTTCCTGCCCCTATCAGGTTATCCCTGTCTAACACATTGTACATATCAGTTTCTACCCTCCTGTCTCTGTATATTGTGTATTTTGTAGTACAGTGTGTGTATATTTTGTATACATTTAATATATCTCAGTTTTTAGTATTTTTAGTTAGTATGTATATTAATGCTGCCCTGCCGTAGAGTATTAACCTGAGCCTCACCACAAGCATTTCAATGCAAATGACTCATAAACTTGAAACTATATTGCATTAAGTGAAATTATATTGCTGTACATGCAGAAAGTTTCACTTTTTCAAGCACATTTTTTAAAACAAGCTAAATTATCTGCAATAAGAATCTAGGGATAAGCTATATAATCAGCATCAGCACGAGAAATATTAGATATATTGACCGTATTTAAGATAATTTCACCTGCTTGCAGAGTATACAGTGAATCATTGTTAAATAATTTTCCAGATTTTCTGAATTTATAAAGGTGATACATATCCTCAGTCATCATTCCAGCACGACTGACTGTTTGGACAAACACTTCCAGTGTGTTACAGAATGTGACTTTATGTTTGCATTATCTGGTGGTTCTTTAAACCTTACAACATTCCTTAGACCCACACGGTATTTATGGAAAATGGTTCTATTAGTGGTCGGCTTTTGTTGGAATTGCTGCAAAGAACCCTTTTGGAGACCATTCATAAAATGAGTTTAGACAATGAGTGCAAAAAAGAGCAAGCAAATGCAGCCAGTGACTTTGTTATCAACATGAGGGACCAGTTCATACCTTCTCTCCTTTCTGTCCAGGAAGTCCTGCCAAACCTGGAAGACCTGGCTCCCCCTTTAGAACAATAAAGAACAATCAAAGTCAAATCGTACAACCTTAATAGAACAAAAAGTGTGCCTTGTTTTTCAAACAACTACCCTCATTACCCTGGGGAAGTGGTGATCCAAATACAGAGGAGCATTACAGCTTGAACTCTGCCTCTTTGTACTTTAGAGGAGATCAGTGAAACGTCCCAAGTGACAATGGGTAGGTCTTCAACCAAACACTCTCTTATTTGTGCCAAATTGCTGTTAATAAGCCTTTACACTTGCCTCTGGCTGTCACCCAGGAGTACAGGCTGGCATAAAATGTGCTTTAATTGGACATTCATTTTGCATGCAGCATTAGTTTTAGGTGGCATTGAGAACAGACCACCAGCTCCCTCATTTAAAAACATGACGGCCTCTCTGCTAGTGGCTGAGGCTAAAGCGAGTTAACTTTACCTTCACTGCTGGGCACTGGCATCGATCGCCGGGATGCTGGGCCGGCTTGGACAGCATTCTGTGCAGGTAGCTTGTGACCAGCGGGGCTGCGGTGGGGTCGTGGGTTTCTCTGAACTCGCACTGAGTGAACACAAGAGCACATTGTTTTAATTTCAGGCAATTTCTTTCAGATTTTCTTCTGACCGGCCTTGCTCTGTCCCAGTGCGCTGATAGGTAGCAACTGTTTAAGGTTAGACAAACTTTGGAGAAAGTTGAGCTGGACTAATAGGAGCTCTAAGGGAATTATCTTAAAGCAAGTCTACATATCGAGTGTTTAGAGTTGTAGGAAAATTACGGTATTTATGTAACTTTTTTCTTGCTGTGAGAAATTTATGTAATAGTAATAGTCTCTCAATGTACTGGCATATCATTTAGCTTGTGTATTTTTTAAAAACATAGTGAGCAATTTTATATTTTATAATTTTATATATTTAATTAAAATTACTTTTCAAGTAAAAAGTCCAAGTAAAGTGTCCAAGCCAAAGTGAAAAGAACAACTCCCTCAAGGGCAGATAAAGAAACCTTGAAAGGAACCAAGACTCACAAAAGGAACCCATCCCCCTCTGGTCGACCACAGAAGGAGACACAAGAAGAAGAACACAGCAATAGCTTTAAGAGTTAATGTATGAATGAAGGAATAAATACTATTGCATGAATTACCTGCTCAGGTACATGCCAAAAACATATTCTAACAGACTCGCATGGACAAATAAATGAAATTAATTATAAATATGATTTAAAAATATTCTTTATTTACACTGTGGTCCAAAAGTCTGAGACCACTAAGTCGGGAAACAAACAACAGAATATTTTAGAAAAAGAAAAAAGAAAAAACCTAAAAGTTTTGTCGACTCTCAGATGAATTTGATCTACTGATCAGAGGCTTCTGCATCAGTAGAGCCCAAACCAGCTTTAACGCACAATCCACTTTCAAAAGGTCTATGGTTAATTCATTGATACGCTGAAATCCTTAGTATTGAGTGCAAAATAAAAGCATTTTAATTTGTGGTCTCGCGCCTTTGAACTAAAACTGTATCATGTAATATAATCTCTCATTAAGGCTGGATGGGATTATTATATTTCTTGCCCCTATCAGATTATCCCTGTCTAACACATTGTACATATCAGAGTTTCTACCCTCCTGTCTCTGTATATTGTGTATTTTGTAGTACAGTGTGTATAGTTTGTATAAATTTAAAATATATCTCGGTTTTTAGTATTTTTAGTTAGTATGTATATTAATGCTGCCCTGCCGTAGAGTATTAACCTGAGCCTCACCACAAGCATTTCAATGCAAATGACTCAAACTTGAAACTATATTGCATTAAGTGAAATTATATTGCTGTACATGCAGAAAGTTTCACTTTTTCAAGCACATTTTTTAAAACGAGCTAAATTATCTGCAATAAGAATCTAGGGATAAGCTATATAATCATCATCAGCACGAGAAATATTAGATATATTGACTGTATTTAAGATAATTTCACCTGCTTGCAGAGTATACAATGAATCATGAATCATTTTCCAGATTTTCTGAATTCATAAAGGTGATACATATCCTCAGTCATCATTCCAGCACCATTGACTGTTTGGACAAACACTTCCAGTGTGTTACAGAATGTGACTTTATGTTTGCATTATCTGGTGGTTCTTTAAACCTTACAACATTCCTTAGACCCCTAAGTTCAGAAACAAACAACTGAATATTTTAGAATTTCAAAAAGGAAAAAAAAACAGTTTTGTCGCCTCTCAGATGAATTTGATCTACTGATCAAAAAACTTGTAGAGCCCAAGCCAGCTTTAACGCACAAACCACTTTCAAAAGGTTTATGGTTAATTCAAACTGATACGCTAAAATCCTTAGTATTAAGTGCAAAATAAAAGCATTTTAATTTGTGGTCTCATGCCTTTGAACTAAAACTGTATCATGTAATATAATCTCTCATTAAGGCTGGATGGGATTTTTGCCAGCCTTCTGTCTTGTCCGACCTTGCAACAGTTGCTACGAAAGAACACGTGGTTGGAGCGAGGACCTGTCCATTTAAAGCACTTGTGATTTGCCGAATCGTTCACACTGAGCGGAGAGAGTTATTACACTGTAGAACCACCACTAACATCATACATTAAACCATAAAATGTGATGAATAATAACCTAGCATCAGTGAGCCAGATCTGCAGGCGGTTTAGTCTTCTCAAAACGCAAACATTAGTCTCTGCTGCTAATGAGGATGCAAATTAAAAGTAGCTGAAGCCAACAGCTGGTGTTAGCTTAAACTAACTGAATTGTTTAGGGTTTAGCCTTGGCATTAATCTCTCTACTGTATTTGGCTTCATATCGACCATATTTATTTCCTACCCGAAGGCTCCAGTGTGCCCACACATAACTTCTGAGGTGTATGTGGAACGTTTATGATGGTAAAATAGTTGAAAATCTGAAATGATATGTGTACTTGGGGACTATTTTGGCTCACACTGCTGTTCATATATCCTACGAATGAACTGTAAAGCCACAATCTTCTCAAAACCACCATGAACCAGCACCTCAGGCATGAGGCAGTGTATTCAAAACCTTTTCATGTAATGGCTTTCTGGGAGGGAGCTTTTAGAGGTGGATGTTTGGTTTCTACTACCACCGCTGTAATAGAAACTGTGATTTTGACATTTCAAATTGAACCACTTTAAATGACTTAGATTTTAATCGATCAGTTATGCAGAAAGAGAGTGTTTAAGAGCATTTTGTCTGTGTTAAGTTCATTAAGTTCTGGTATAAAACAGCTGCAAACTGTTTAACAGCCCTCTGGCTGAAAGTATTCTGGAGTAGCGTATTCTGTAATTCATAATTACATTGGTAAAAAAACATGAACATTAATTTGACTTTGCTTTGTCCTAATTTCTATATCTGCCCTTGATGGAATCTTGAGTCTAACACAGAATGAGGTGTAACAGCACACCACTGTAACACAAAGCTGTGATTGTATTAGCGAAGAGACCTGTCTTCACTAACCCTTTTTAAACAGGATGCTGTTCTCAATCGATCAGCTGTTATTGACCAGAGCAACATGAACTAAAAGGACGTTCTCAAGGGCTTTGGATGTGCTCGGTGTAAGGCGAGGTACAGCGGCACTGAAGAGTTGCTTTCCTCCATAATAAATAAGCCTAAAAGCAATTAGTCCTGACTAAATAAGAAGGCTCAGCAGCACCAAGGCATGAAGGAACAAAGACTGCAGAACTGACTTCCAAACGATGCCCATTATTACCAAATTAGCAGACTGCATGAGTGAGCTTGCTTGAAATGAGGCCATTGTAATAACTGCATAATAAAGCTCAGTCTTACAGCGGCTCCTGATGCTTCGCAGCATTTGTCCTCCTCCGCTAGGCTGGGATCACAGAAGATCAGAAACTCCTGCAGCTCAATCTGTGAAAGCAATTTGTTATAAATTACCACAAATGAAACAAGTTTCAAACAATCAGGGATAAAGCAGAATCATCAGCCTCACAAACATTTTGTATCAGTTCATTGCACATGCCCAGTTACACCTTCGGCTACTTCATTAGAGACACCTACCTTGTTGGTGCACCTTGTAGGTGTAGAGACTATATGGAGATTATTTGTATTGTCCTCTAGACTTTCGTCAGTGGACCACAGGACCACTGTTGGCTTTTCTGAACCCACGCTAAAGCCAGACATACTCTAGAAATCTTTTCTTCGGTGACAACTCATACTGAATGTCTGAATCGCCCACTGTGGTCGTACAAAGAAAACAATTTATCCGCAATACAAACTCACTCAGTCCAACTGGCATGCTGCAACATAGCCCCAACGGACAGTTCTCTCAATGCACAATTTCCAATAAGGCTTCATATAAAACAGCATGCTTGTGCATCCTGAGCAAAGCATGGCTTCCTGCTCTCTACATATTGCACTGGGCATAGAAACTACACTTGCAAATCGCACTATATAGGAATGAGGGATTGAGGCTTCAAAAAGACTTCAGGCGTCATGCATTGACTCCGCATCAAGTCGGTTTGTGAGACTGCTGAAACTGCAAGACCACCGCCCAAAATAAAAAAGATGTCTGAATTCAAATTGACTGTGTGACTGCTCAATCGGAGCTCATTAGAGCAGTTAATTGGGCATTGTTTCTTCTCTCACACTGCAGGTCAAACGACAATCACTGAAGCTGAAAATCTCACAGGGTATAAGTGGCCTAACACGACACTAATACTTCCCCAGGAGTAACCTGTTTTCCGTCAGCTACGCCCTTTAAGGTGAAAACTATTTGCATTAACTAGTTTTGAGTAGGGTGACAAAACAACTCAATGTCTTAAAAAAAAATTATATATTAATAAAAAATAGATTCTGATTTGAAAGCTGTTAACAAATATAATACTGGCCTTTTTGCTGTTTAGATCGACTTTAAACTCAAATTTACAATTAACTGTCATACGGTATAATAGTATTCTGGATTAATTGAATAACAAAATTGAACTGCATCAGTTTAGTTTTACTTGAAAGAATGCATGAATTGTATCTAATTTCACAGTGATATTTCCAATGCAGTCTTATTGCCGGCAATGCTAACAAAGCTTCACAGATCTGGGAACCACGGTAAAAAATTCCTATGATGGTTTCATTCGGTCAATAGATGGAAGGTGTTTTGGTCAGTAAACCTACAAAGAGTACTTGTTTGGTAGATTTGGTGAGTGCAGATACCACACAGGTGTACCTAATAAACAAGCAGCACAGTGTAGGCTGCGTTTGTTATGACTATATACTGGCACATGTTTATATCACTGCTGTCACAACAAAACCTTGTATCTCCAGTAACCAGGGGGCGCCATGTCTAAAACACAGATATAACTATTTTATTTACCAACCCAGCGAACTTTGAGTTTTACAGGGAATTTCCACCATGAGAAATAACTCGTGATTTTTTTGGTGACTACCTGGCTGCCTGGCTGACTACTTATACTACTTATAGCCCATTTAAAGTACCTCTGCTCTATGAATGTGGGAGGAAGCTTTAAGAGACAGGACATGGTCAGAACATTTGATTCCTATCACCTCCTCTACGAACAACTCTGAGTCAGTAACTAAGCTTTTTAGAGGACATGTCAAGGTTCACTGGTGGTTTGGGATATTAAATAAAAAGGCTACATCAGCATGGTAGACATGGTGACCGCTGGTTCCCATCATGACCACTGTAAAGAACATCCAAGCTGTGACTGACTATGCATACACCTTGCGATTAAATTCCACACGCTCTTGTATTTCGGCTAGAGCTGCAGAATAACTATATCCACCCCTTGAAATGCCTTTGCTGATAATAGTTTTGAACTAACATAATTTTTATTTATGTTATTTACAAAAAAAACTTAATGTATTTGTCAATCAGGCGTATATAATTACTGTTGAAACAGGATAATCAGCAGGAACAAAATATACCCTGCTGGTACAGGTATCGAGTTAGACCCATTTTGTTTGTGTACATCCTGTATTTATGTTAAGATCCTGTCTGTTGTCTATTTCTTGTTTAGCACTGTTAGCAAACTTTCAGCCTCTAGTGTATGTACAAGCGGATAATTAAACAGTCCTCCACTTATTACAGATAAGCACAGTGTCAGTTCCTCTGGTCAGTTAAGAACTCACATCCACTGGTCGTCCATCCTCTGCCCTGGTGGTGATAAGAGCACGGCCACTCATGTCTGCCCCATCCCTCTCTTCAATTAGTCTCCTCTCTATCAGCTTACAGTCCACGTAGACCGCTATCGTGCTGCTTCGAACAGCCACCCCGAGCTTATGCCACTGGCGGTCAAACAGAGTGTGCAGGTCCCGGCTTTTGAATACATAGTGCAGGTCGTTCTTCAGAAGGCCCAGGACTGAAAACTCCACCAATTTTTTAGCGCCGTCCACAACCACTGCCACCTGTGCGATGAAGAGATTTGATTCAATTACTTTAGGATTTCCTCATGAAGCAATTCATTCATGGAATTTCATTTTGCCAAGATTTGATCTGAAGCTGTTACTGTGGCAGAATTCACTGAATACACAATTGCAACTGAAGAAACCATAAAATGTATTTCATACTTGTGAGTCTCCAACTTGATCCAAAATCTGCCAAAGAAACCAGCGATCCTTCTTGGTTGTTTTTCTGAGCCGGAACGTCGTCACGAGGGAGTATTCATGAGACAGCCCACTTGGAAACACCAGCCTACAAGACAGAATCATAAACACCTCAATACACAGTCCAGCCTGGTTGGAAAAGTTTATACCACTTTATTTAAGCTATTCTTTAATTATGTGAAAATGTCAAGTGGTGGTTTTGGATGGTGAACGAAATGTCTATATGTGTGTTGTACACATCCTGATTCCATCACCATCACTGTAAAGAACATCTGAGTCTGAACATTTACAGTACCAGATTCAAGATGTCCTGATGAGTGGACACACAAATCTAAACTCTACAAATTAAATCAAATCACGTTTATAGTCATGTCACATTTACACAAGTGTGAAAGACAGAAAGTCTTAGATGCATTGTCCTCTGCAATACTGAAATCTGTTAAATACAAAATACACATTAAACCACAAATATACATAGTACCAAACACCAGAATAGCTCTGTTAAGACAAATATGCAGTTTATATAACAGTAATAAAAAGTTACAAATAGAACCTTTCATTTATACTGATGTACACATTCCCATGTATTACAGTTGCACCAACATGAAACTAAGAGTCCAAAGCCGAACATGAAGAAAATAAAACATTTGGCCAAAGACCGGATACGTTTTTTTCAGGGTCTTTCATTAATTTTGCCACTTTTTTCATCAATTCATAAATTAAACAAGCTAAATGTATTTTTGTTTTGGGTTTAAAACTATAAAACTGCAGTTTAAAACTATTTATTCAATGCTGAACATTTTTAACGGCTCAGCAGACATACCAACAAAGCATATTATGACTTAAATATATTAGCAATAAAAAAACAGCAGCGGGTCATAGCTCTGAAGCTAATGACTCTACATCCGGAAAAAAGAAACAGATCAAAGCGTCATTAAAAACATTGTTTGATATACATGACTCTGTCCTTTCATTCATTTCGGCTGGGGAGTCTAAGGTAGACAGGAGCAGGGTACATACATTCCAGATATACAATATATGGATAAAAGGTAAACAAGATGCCAGTCCATATGTACAGATATAGACATGCTACATGTAAAGTGCAGAGTAATGGTGTGAGATGTGTAGTAACTAAACCGACCCAACCCACTTTCACATGTGATCCTAAATCCGATTCACGGCCATATGACCTTAACGTGACCCTCCTCATGTTTTCCCTGCATGCTCGCCATAATTCAGCATTACCTTAGCAGCAGTGCTAACCCTCAAGTTAGACCTTTTTCAAATTCTTCTCGCTCTAATAATGAGCAGCTGAAAGCCGTCCGGAGCTACATGTGACATCACACAATACGATGTGAGCATGCGGGTTGTTTCAGGACACCACTTCATTAACATTAATGACGGATTTGAGACACTTACCTACATGTGTTAGCGAGACCAGATCCGAGCAGTGAGGCTTGTAATGTGAATACAGCCCAAATTCCTTTTCACTTTGTTATATGAAAAAGGTTCCTGGCTACAAAGAACCATTTTTAGAAGGTCCAACAACAGGTCGGTCTCTAGATCACTATTTTGCCACTCTGATCCTGAAAACTGTTGTGACTTGCTGGTAGGAGGGAGACATTATGTGTGTTCCCTTTATTTTTTACATAGAAATCTATATATCAATAGCTCCATGAAGCCGATCAGGTGTAATGAATACATCAGTGCATCTATTTTCTTGCAGATGAAAGCCACATTTGTCTTGATCTTAAGGTAAATTATATATAAACCAGATAAAGAAGGAACAGAATGCAGCCTTTTATATCCTGTTAGCTGTATTATGTATTTTTTATCAGCATGTTTTCCCTGGAATGTACAGTCGGCCTACTGGGAGGATCTGAATCCCCAATATGTTGATTTTATGGCAACTTTGATCCATCCGTCCTGACAAAGCTTGTTAGATGCACCTCCAGTATATAACAGCTAACAAAGCAAATTATTATTGATCGTGGCCTTGAATGGATTTAGCTAGTCTGGGTTTAATGCCTGCACTCAACTAGGAGCTCGATACAAGCCTTACAGTATAATAAAAAAATCCATGCAGAATGAATACAAAAATGCCTTCACATTTAAAAAAAGCGCATTCAATTCCCGTAACATCTGTAAAACCCACAGCAAGTAATTAAATACAGAAAGAATCAAATTACACTTTTAAATGAATCAGCGAACAATGCGTGTTCTATGGACTGAATAACACTTCTCTCCATCCAAGTTGGAGAAACACCTTTGGCGCCTTTCACGCAGCATTTGCATAATTACCTGGAACGTTAGATCAAGTTAAAAAAAAGAAAAGGAAAACGCTTTTACAGCCATAACTGAAGAACCAAAACACAATAAAACCACAATCAGCAGAACTAACAATGGGAAAATCTAATCTGTGAAGTCTATGAAGGAGAAAGAGAGAGAGAGAGAGAGAGAGTGAGGAAAAGGAAAAGAAAGAGAGAGAGTGAGAGAGAGAGAGATGGGGCGCGCAACAGACAGCCTGGAAATGAGTTTCTGCTCTAATACATCATCCTCTATTCTGTCAGAGCTATACCTTTCTGCATGGTGTGTCCCCTGCTTTCGCAGCCACCGCAGGGAAAGTGCACATTATTAAAATGATACATGCGCTGACTTTAAGCCCAGGCAAGATCAAATGCTTTTGTGGTGGAGAGGTAGAGGCCAGGGGAAGGAGAAAAAAGTATGGCCCAAGGGCTTAAGGCACAAAACCAGCCCAGATATCATATAGGACAGTGGGCAGGCAATTTGTTAGACCAGCAACATATTCTAAGCTAGCTTTTTCCCTCAAGCAACCTTCATTGGGATTCCGTCCTGCAGCCGACTGCGGAGGAAACAGATACTTTGTAGGGATTTGTCTCCAAAGAAAGATAAAGCCTTGATATTTAAGATCTGCTGAGCCATCGCTTTTATGAATGTATTCCTTTTTGACTGATTTGTGACAAGCTGATACTGTTCTGCTTTGAGGCTTTAGAGGCTGTTCTGGCCCCGCCGGCCCGGCAGGGCGTAAACTCGTTGTGTTTTCGAGTGCAGGCTAATCCAGTGAAGATGTGACTGCAAGCACCCCTGAGAAAACCACAAAGCAGGGCCCATGAAATGAATCCCGCCGTGCCACTGGGCTGTTAAACAGGAATGTTTTACATTGCTCTGCAATGCTTTCTAAGATGGTGCATCAAAATAGTTTTTCTGACAACCAAAAAAAACACAGTGACCTGCAAAATACTATTCTCCGTTAATATAAATATAATGCATGATCAGGGCCGGGTATGAACTGAACCACTTAAAGTGTTACTGATCAAAAATTCCCAGTGAACAGTAGTAAAGCGTACGTGCTGAACCTGTGTGTTGTATTAAATATCCAGCAAACCTTGTACAAAACATGTAAGACATAAATGTGATATAACACTGTTAGACTTCTGACAACTGTGTGAGTGTGGCTAATGAGCAGCTTGACTGACAGCTCTCTGTCCAACACTCGTAGCCTGCTCTGTCCCTCATAAAGAACCAATGTCATTATCCAGCACTGTCTGATGCCAGCTATAAATGAACAGACGAAGAAACAATGTTGGTGTACACATAAAAGAAATGAATGGATGAAGGAACACATGTTGATGTACAGGTAAAGGAATGAGTGGATGAAGGAGGGAAAAATGTTGGTGTACACAAAGAAATGAATGGATGATGGAACAAATGTTGGTGTATGGGTAATGGAATGAATGGATGAAGGAGGAAAAATGTTGGTGTACACAAAGGAATGAATGGATGATGGAACAAATATTGATGCATGGATAAAGGAATGAATGGATGAAGGAACAAATGTTGGTGTATGGATAAAGGAATGAATGGATGAAGGAGGAAAAATGTTGGTGTACACAAAGGAATGAATGGATGATGGAACAAATATTGATGTATGGATAAAGGAATGAATGGATGATGGCACAAATGTTGAAGTATGGATAAAGGAACAAATGTTGATGTGTGGATAAAGGAATGAATGGATGAAAGAACAAATGTTGCTGTATGGATAAAGGAATGAATGGATGAAGGAACAAATGTTGATGTATGGGTAAAGGAATGAATGGATAAAGGAGGAAAAATGTTGGTGTACACAAAGGAATAAATGGATGAAGGAACAAATATTGATGTATGGATAAAGGAACAAATGTTGATGTGTGGATAAAGGAATGAATGGATGAAAGAAAAAATGTTGGTGTATGGATAAAGGAATGAATGGATGAAGGAACAAATGTTGATGTTATGGACAAAGGGAAATAAATGGAAAGGAATAATGATAAGGAATGTAGGAACAAATGTTGATGTATGGGTAAAGTAATGAATGGAGGAATAAATGTTGGTGTATGAAAGGAATGAATGGATGATGAAACAAATATTGATGCATGGATAAAGGAATGAATGGATGAAGGAACAAATGTTGATGTATGGATAAAGGAATGAATATGAAGATGGAAAAATTTTGGTGTAACAAATGTTGAAGGAACAAATGTATGGACATAGGATAAAGGAATGAATGGATGAAGGAACAAATGTTGATGTATGGGTAAAGGAATGAATAGATAAAGGAGGAAAAATGTTGGTGTACACAAAGGAATAAATGGATGAAGGAACATATGTTGATGTATGGATAAAGGAATGAATGGATGAAGAAAGAAAAATGTTGGTGTACACAAAGGAATGAATGGATGAAGGAACAAATATTGATGTATGGAAAAAGGAATGAATGGATGAAGGAGGAAAAATGTTGGTGTACACAAAGGAATGAATGGATGAAGGAACAAATATTGATGTATGGAAAAAGGAATGAATGGATGAAGGAGGAAAAATGTTGGTGTACACAAAGGAATGAATGGATGAAGGAACAAATATTGATGTATGGAAAAAGGAATGAATGGATGAAGAAAGAAAAATGTTGGTGTACACAAAGGAATGAATGGATGATGGAACAAATATTGATGCATGGATAAAGGAACAAATGTTGATGTGTGGATAAAGGAATGAATGGATGAAAGAACAAATGTTGGTGTATGGATAAAGGAACAAATGTTGATGTGTGGGTAAAGGAACGAAAGGATAAAGGAACAAATGTTGATGTGTGGATAAAGAAGTGAATGGATGAAGGAACAAATATTGATGTATGGGTAAAGGAACAAAAGGATGAATGAACAATGCTGGCGTATGGATAATTTAGTATATTAAGGCCACAAAATGTAAGTTACCAATTAGTAAGGCACAAATTACTAAATTATTATTTATTACTTACTTACTTATTAAAAAGTGAGACCACGAGTACTATACTGAGACCTTTAATTACTAAACTGAGGCCATAAATTTAGAAAATACACAATATAAAAATAAATAAATAAAAAAAGAACACATTAGCTAAGATCAATCAGCTAGCCAGCTAATTGCTTCCTCAGGTTCCAAGCAGGGTTGTGCAAAATCCAAGATAAGAGTAAAGATGTTTTTAAATGCTACAATAACTAAAATGACTGACAGTCTAAAGAAAGTCACATCAATTTACTCAAAAAGTACCATTTAAAAAACAAGATATACTCAGGTACTACATGGAGAGTAGTTGTTATTTGTTACTGCGTATGATTCATGCAGCAGGGATCTGTACACCACCTCGCCAAGTTGGAGCTACTGTAAAACCAACGGAACCTGATCCAAGAGCACAGAGCCTTCCTTTTCCATGTAAAAGGATCAACTGGAAGTCGAGGCCGGCCAAATATGATCCGAGACACCTGAAAGGCGAGCCCGGCAGCATTTCCTGCGAGTAAAGTGAGAGATGTTTGGAGTTTGGGGGCTACTCTGACACCCCTCGCTCCTCCAGCTGACAAGCACCATCACCTGTCAAAGCACAGCCATAGCTGAAGGCAGGAGAGAGGAGGGACAGCGGAGGTACGCTGCAACAAATGGAACCCTGATATATGAAATTACCGTAATACAGTCGGTTTGTCTCCTATTTCTGTTGGTGAGGTTTTTGTAATCCTGATATAAGATTAGTTGTAGTAATTTGCCACTTGATTTAAGTCATTTTATCAGTACAGTTTCTCACTGTATTTGCCTTTTTCTCTTTCGCTATGCTCTGTGCTCCATTTCATTGAGTAAAAAGGGAACAATGAAGAGCACAGCACTGCCATTTGCTTTTGTTGTTGCTAGTTCTGTAGCCCTTAGCTTGCTAACTAGCTAACAAGTACAGTATCAGCCATCACACATCACAGACGGAGCAGCTTTGCTACATAAATGCCAGTTACAGTTTTGGAATATGAAGCATTTTAAAGCAATATATAATCGCTGAGTCAACACAACAATGCCTGAGCAAATTCTACTGCTTTAGCCTACAGCATGGTCATGTGTTTGCATATGGACGGCAGGGACGTGTCCCTCCCAGTATTTTGGCAGGATAGAATGGTCCCTGCCAATATTTTGTTCGCGACTGAGAGCGAGCCCAGCACGTGGGGTCAGAGCTCTGCTGTGATTGCGTAATATTTGGCACTCGCCACTCATTTAAACCTAGCTTTAGATGATTCCCATGTGCTTTGGAGAGGCAACGTCTCCAAAACGACTAATTTAGGCATGCTAGCATTTGATTGGTTGAAAGTGTAGTGGGCTATCTACAGGCTCATGCCACGTCTTGCATACATCATACTTTCCGCCAGACACAAAGGGGTCGAGAGCTGATAAGTGTGCTAACGGTGAGTTATCCGAGCTGTCGGTCCACATACATCAAGCCTGGCTGAAAATGTCTTTCAGATGACGTACTTCCTTTGCTCTACTGCGTGCACTACCAGCATGTTTTGTACTCTATAGATGCCATGCCACCAAAGTGAAGAAGGACATCAGGAGCTTCTTCACCACCCCTAGCTCAAGTAATAGGTGTTAAACTAAGTAGCCAGAGGCTTTGTTGATTTAAATGACAATCTGCTAACAAGCTACCACCAGCAGCCTTTCAACTGTGAACAATAACGCCAACTGATGGCTGTGTGAGGTTCGGGTAAGGTCCTAATTTGACATTACAGAGGGGCATCAGCATTGAAGCTAGTCTTCAGATGTTCTGGGAATGTGAGGTTTTATAATACAATGTTTATATTATTCCCACCCCATAAAGCCCCACCTTTAATCATACACTCATCATCAAAAGAATAGCAGCACCCAGAAGGAATCAACCAATAAGAATGAAACTTGCTGAGTAGGGTTGACACTGTGCGACATGCAAATGATTCAAATTTCAGAAAATCTGCAGGAGTGAGAATATTCAAGCTGCATGGGATGGATTATTACAGGACACCATTAGGAACTCTACAACTCCATACCGAGACGTCTGGCACGTTGGGTTAGGAGTCAAGGCGGCCCGACGCCATACTGAGAGACAGACTTCTGTATGTGTAGCTCAATAAATATTGATCATATCAGTCTAAATTTATCATCAGTTATTGATCCTGGTAACCTTTATCTTCCTTCCCAACAGCACCGCACTCCCACACCTTCTTCTGGGTTGCAGCTGTTCTTTTGATAATGAGTTTATATTCATGTGCATCTTATTCATTACTGCATGTTTTGGTCAGACACTATTCACTGGCTTTGGCTTTGGCTTTGGTGTTGTTGAACGAGGGTGGTAATGAGTTGGTTGTTGCGACCAACTTTGGTCTATAGGCTTCTGCAAACTTGAAAACACGTTCCTCCAGGGTCATTCGAGTGTGCTTTCCTAGGTTTAGGTTGCAACAGTTAGGCGTACGTTTGTGCTTATGTAAACGATCCTTTCGCTAAATTTAGCTGCAAAGCCTTAGGTCACGCCTTCACTAGTAAGAACTAAGTAATTAACAAGGACGTCACTATTAACACGATGACATGTTCAAGACTAATCAACATACCAGCTGCTATGGTAACATGATTTTTTTCCAGGAACAAAGTTGAACTGAATAAAACACCTACCACACCTACAGCCATTTTTAAGAGTGCCTTAATCTGCTTATGGTCCCTGAGGCTACAGGTGGTCATGGGCTCTATGGTTGTAGTCAGACACAGCATCCAAAAACTTTAAAACCTTTCTTATTAATGAAGGTACACACAGTGTTCACACACCGGTCATCAACTTCCGCGCTGTCATCCATTCCTGCATGAACTTAAAGCCAGAACCAAACCATTAAAACCATAGCTGGTCATGGTTGGCAATTTGAGGGATAGCAACAGTTGCTGTCAAAAGAAGGGTTGACAAAGGAAAGCTGGGTCTGACAAAGAGAGTATGAGCTAATTGGCTGTAATACAGTGAGAATACTCACAGAACAAATAAATCTGTAAACATTCAGCTTAATAAAACATTATTTTCCTATTTGATTAGATAAGCCTGGGATCAATCTGGGAAAGTCTACTTGGTGAAAAGGAATAAATAAATCTCATTAAAAAAGTCCAATCACAACCTTGACTCACTCAGAGCCTCTGGGCTTAGACAGAGGTAAGCCTGTGCATAAAATCACCCCTGGCTGTTGTCAGTGTATTCCTTGTGTCAACCAAATGTGCAGCACAACTGAAGCATCAGTGTATACGAATAGCAGCCAGTGAGACTTAGTTAAGCAGAAATTGGAACCAAAACGACAGGTTTACATCTGTTAAAGTAACAGTACTAAATTCTTACATTTTTCAGATGAATATAAAATCAGCACTCCTTCATGACCAATAACAACCAAACAAACATCATTTAAGGCTAAACGACGAGGCCAGGTTGACAAGGGCACATAATGCCATTTTAACAGCATTGAAACTGAAACCAACACTGCATCTCGAGTCCAGATACAATAGATCAACGCCTGCTTTCTGATGTTGCACTGTAATATAAAGTCTCCAAGCACTACTACGTGACCAGTAACATCCAAACCACCATAGGTTATGCTAAAATAGTGAGGAAACAGCCTTTAAGGTGGTATCAGGGATTCCCCCAAGGGAATCCGAGACAAAAAAAGACGAGGCCAGATTGACAGGTGCATGTTATACCATTTTAACAGCATTGAAACTGAAGGGAACACTGCGTCTGCAGTCCAGACATACCACTACAGACTGCTGGCCATGGAGGGTAGATCATATAGGGTATAGATCAATGTGTGCTTTCTATGTGTGCACTGTCTCTGTGTACAATGTTTATACTAAAGTAGTATAGTGATGAGATGGCCATTTTTCACTGATGATAACTGCTAAGATGCAGCTATAGACCTGCACCAGCTGTTTTAAAATGTCCAAGAATAAAACCAGCAGGTGTGCTCAGAACAAGTAGCAAAGGTGACTAGCTCAAGACGAGGACAAGCATTTATAATGTAAATCGTATTTAATCCACAAAACTCCTAAACTTCCTAAGACCTGTTATTGACTGCAAGGACCTTGACATTGGCTATGGGTTTCACTAATGAGCTGTTCCAGCAGTGTTAAAGAAGAGAAAGATACTCCATGCATGTATAATTGGATGGTTAAAGCATCCCTCAGCTGGCCAGTTCATGCAGAAACAAATGAAGAGTAGAAAACACCCAATATATAAAAACCAAACACAAAAGGTTCCACAGTAATAGTACATAGTACATAGTACATCTCCACTGTAACTGTGCCTTGCTGCATCCTATTCATTGCAATGGCAAACTGTGCCGCATTGTAAGGTGCACTATGTTTGACAATATCGGCCTTGGTGCACTGCGTTTAGCCACTCAGGCAGCGGTAGATTGGTCTTCTTCACAAACGAGAAGCATAACTTTCTCTAAGGGTTGAGAAACAGTTCTTGCTCTGCTTTGAATCCTGACACTGTTATATAATAATGAAAATGTCTGTTTTAATACAGAACTGTTAACAGTGAGGGCTTGGAGGGAGGATATCTGACTGGTTTACAAGTTTACATGACTCAAGCAGGAAGGCAAAACCAGAATCAGGTTTATTGGGCAAGTACATGAATACACACACAAGGAATCTGGTGTGCGCCAACATACCTGGCCAATAAACCTGACTCTGATTTTGCCTTCCTGCTTGAGCCCTATAAATCATACAGTAAATCATACAGATCACTTGTTTGTTACTTGTTAAGGTAGCTAGCTTGCTAGTGAGAGTAGTGAGTAAGTAGTGAGCTAACTTGTGTGAATCCATTAAAAAAACTACTAGCATAATAAACACATACATCTGTGTTTGAGTCTCATTGAATGCACTTAATTTAATAAATGTGATAAATGACAAAAATGAGATTTTGTCAGCCAGCCATTCGCCGCCTTTACATGCACTTGAGTAATCAGATAAAAGGAAAACCACAGGTATACATGCGGCCTACATTAGCCAACGTAATCAGATTTCTTGCATTGCAACCAGACAATAAACTCACATAATAAGACGTGAGGTAAATGTGATGTGAAATTCAAACTTCATGCCACAGATTTACATTATCTCAAGCATACCTACATACATCATTTAGAAGATGAAGAATATTCAAGTCTTTCATTCTTTAAGCACGTAGTTGAAGTGTCACTCCAAAATCGATTTCTTGTGGTCTCACGGGTTGCGGTGTTAACCACCGCTTGCTTATTTCCGGTAACAGTTTTTGCACATGGGTATACATGCACTGAGTAAAACCTAATTATTGAGCTCTCTTTATCAGATTTCTGGACGTTAATCCAATTAAATAGATCAGAGTAAGGCCACCAGAATAATCAGATAACTGCAGAAATTTGATTATGACCGGATTATTAAGTGCATGTAAACGCAATCAGATTGTTTACTGCCCCAGGTATGCTCAGTACGGTTCCTTCATTTTCTCGATAACACAGAAATGGCCACCAGCAACCTGCAGTGAGATCTGGCATGGCGAAGTGGAGCAAGAGACAGTGCAAGTGCCATCATGCTAAATCTGTTACCATGCTAAAGTACAAACCCAAGTTAATGTTATATAGAGAAATCAAAGTCAAAGATGTCTGCAGTGGGCTAATGCAATACAAAATGGCTCTTGCCATGGATGCATGGTTCTAGGAAAAAATGTAATTAAAATGAAAGTAGATTTTTAAAACTTTTAAATGGTTCTAAAAACATGTAGATTTTATCAACAAAAACCTTCTTTGAAAGGTTCGATGGCTCGTCCATGGTATCTCTTTTGAATACTACTGTAAGGCTTGATAGCACCATCAATTACACGGTGAACAGTTCCAATAAAATGGCACTTCTGTATGTCATTAAAGCTTTTTTTTTCCAAAGGCATTTAATTTGCAGGATCTATTTCCCCATTACTGCTTGATTTCACTCCTGCACCGCACAGTTACGGCCACCTCGTTTCTCCTTGGCCGAGCCTGTGGCCCATCTGCAAATTAATTCTGTCCAAATTATTCAACATGTCTCACGGCTCACCTCACAGTTTACCCTTATTAGCCAACGCAAATGGAATCATCTCTGCGAGCAGAGCGATATCTGGGTCGCCCCCGTGTCATTCCGACAGTGAGCCTCTCGCTGCACTGGCGGCTTTTTCTTCCGGATATCAGCTGAACTGGAGGCAAACTTACACCCTGAGAAAATATTGGTTTGCAGCGCGGCAACCTGATCTTCACCTGGCGCACTTTCAACGCTCGGGCGGCCTGAGAGAAGGCTGTGGGCTGGCCACTCGTTGGGTGAATATAGTTACTGACCAGCCCTGGGGAGCTGATGCTCTGATGAGTTGTGCTCGGATAACGCTCATTTCTCCAAGGTGGAACCTCAGAAGAGTGAAGGAGGATGTGCCGGATGTTTGTTTTCTAGGAGTTCTATTAAAATACAGCTTGAATATTTTTAAACTTAGATGAAGTTAAATAGATTTAGAGGAACACACATGCTTTTTATAACACGCTTTTCAGTTAACTAAAGGTTAGGCTTGTCATACTGCTCTGTATTACAGCATATACGGCATATCAATCATCTTGGGTGAGGGAATAAGAGCCAGCATAGTTTGTTGTTCAAACCATTTTAACTAAACCTAGGAATGAATTGAGGAATTGGATTTGGTGGGTTTGAGCACCTAACTGTGCAGGAATTCAACCTTCCAGAACCACCCCAGATATAAACCACTGGGCTCTTGAACGCAGTCTTTGCTTCAACACATTATACACAAATAAGAATGTAATATGCTGAAATGATAACATACGTACATTTTGAAATACAGACAAATAGAGATCATTCTACAACATCACCTATTCACTAAACAGTGCCACCATTACCATTGACTAGTGATTCCCAAGGGTGTAGGTTTGGTCACAACACTGGTAGAGACACATTAACCCACCCAATACTTGCCTAATTCAAAACCCCTCCAAACACCCTCCACCACCGCAAAAATAAACAGGACCACACACATTAAAGAAGGTCTAGTGTAAAACCAATGTTACCACGCCAGCAAGTTCAATGAAGAATAATACGCATAGAGGGACGCGATTAAGCTTGGGTGCCTTTTTACTTTATAGGGTAAAGTTCTCTAAAGGCTACATTTTTATCAGTGCTTGAGGAATTTGGAATGAAAGCAGACTGATCAGTATGTTATTTGCATCTTGTGAATACTTGTGCTACTTGTGGCTAAGCCAGTAAGTTACCACACTGGCCCGGGATACTCTAATAAACCTGCCAATCTTACCATAGCAGTTCTGTGTGTATATGGAGCAAAGATAGTACACTGATGTACACAGAACAAAACCCGCCAGCTTTGGGACATTGTGTTAGCAAAGACACAATAGCAGTGACATTGGAAAACGCCATTCATTTTACCCCCAGAGAAAAACCACTAAGCTGACATTGTTTGGACCCGGGACCACATCCAACACTATCAGAACATTCAATTCTGAATATCTTTCAAGCAGCCCGTAAAACTCACTCTGTGGCTTTGATGAGGGGTTTGCTGCCCAGTCTGAAGAGAGGCCTGTCGTCCGTAGCTGTTCCCTTTCGGAGAAGGAACTTTTCTGCCAAATCAAATCCTAAAGGGAAGGTGAAGAAAAGGAAACGCGATTGTTATTATGATGTTGACAGGCTGACGTTTTTTTGGCCAATTACCGTGGTCCTTTAAAGCTAACTGCCTTGCTCAAGGGCCCAACGGCGCTTTTAACATGCTATCAAAGTAGACGTCAACGAGAAAATGTGCTATGTAAATAGTAGCATTACTGTGAAAGTCAATTAACCAAACTGTCAATGTCCATTTGCAGCACATCTGCGGCCTGTTTTATGGAACGACGCCGCATTTCATGTTCATTGAGTCATATCAAGTTTTAAGCAGCTCATTTGCAGTGACAGCTTGTCATATAGCACCATATGGAAACATGATGTCCGAACAGAAACGTCCCATGGACGTCAGTACAGCAGCCACCACATTTCTGAATCGTACCTGTAAACTCACGCTGGCCGCTTATGTTGGTATACCATCTTTCCTCCAGCTTTAAAGGAGGACATGAATGATCTGAAAGGAAGGGAAGTAAGAATTAACTGTATTATACAAAGCAAAACAATCCACATTTTGTGTTTTAATATAATTACTATTTCTGGAGGAGCAGTATGTAATCTTGCAAACAAAAATATTAAATGCTTGCCTAAAGAAAACATCGTAAGTTACAGAAATAGTCAAAGGTGAAAGGCAGCACCAAACTCTTCCCATTGCTTACAGGCAGCTTTTCTTGCACATGGATAGTTGGATAAATAACTGCAATTAGCAAATGAATTGTCCATATTTTAAAAAAGTCAAATGTAAAAGATCAAAGATATTGGTCTTCTCCACATGTTGACCCCTGGTTCCCATCACCACCACTATACCACCACATTTGAGTACATTTTTATTCTTATTATTTTTTTTACAATGAACCATTTCAGCTCATCTAATGAAAGGGCACCCATTTTGCAATCTGTTTGTTGCACATGCCAATGTGAACTGTGGAAAATAAGCTGTCAGCTGAAATGACTGCAATCAGATGATTGTCATAACTGCAACAGACCCAATTATTATAGAAGACAACTCTATAATTCTGTGATGAAATGGATATTCAGTAGAAATCGCCCATTTTGTTTTTGTTGTTTACACTGGACTCTATCCAGGCCTAATATATGTTATTACTACTTGATATCACAAAAAGTTATGTGATATCAAGAGTTTATCTCCGTAGTTTTGCGCAGAGATACAAGGCTAGTGTGGCTAGGCAATGTAAATGAATGTACACCATAGCTGAGCATCGTGCAGGCTTCATGCCTTAAATCATTACAGCAAAATTCAGGTTGCTACTGTTTCAGCTGTGCAATGTCCATTTTTATTTATAACCGTATGGTATATGGTACATAAGCCAGAATCAACATAAGCAAGACACACTTGAAAATTCTCAAAAACTCAACACAGCTTGAGACAAGTATACAGTCTGCACAATGTTAACTGATGGTCTAAGATTCCATTACTAGCTAATTACACTTGCGCCATAGCTGCAATGCAGAGCCAACTACGCAGACTTTAAATGCCTTGGCTGAAGGAGTGTATTTGGTGTAAGTGTAAATATGACTGTTCATCAAACTATCGGCAAACCTTGGTAATAAAAAACGACCAGCCAGTTGTTTTCAAATGGTTATTCACTGTCTGAACATTTAGGCTGAACATAAATCTACTGGCGCAGATCCAGCACATGTGACTTTCGTCCTGGTGACCTCTATCTACTATGGCCATGAAGTCACGGAGTCCGTGTCATAAAATACGGATCATGTTCTTGCCTGTGCCTTAAAGGAGGCATGACAAACCTTTAGCCAGGAATAATTCATTCACACCCAGATTCCACACCAGAGTGCCAAACAAGTGTTAATTAAAGGTGAAAACACATGCCTGGGTGAAACCTTCTCCACAGCACAGAGGTCAACTTTGCCTTCTTTAAAAGCTAAAGCTGGCAACCCGAGCAACATGATGCAACTGAAACAACAACAACAACAACTCAGATACATTTACACCTCTGGTGTTGGGTAGTGGCCACCCACAGCTGTAAACGATGAGCAAAAACCAATCGCTGACACACTGCTGGGAACCATTTGATTTGAGAACATCGTTTGACTGACAGGAGAGAAACAGCAAAGCCTGTCTGAAAGGTATTTGAATGGAGCAGGCCAGATGGTGATGGTATACATACCTATTCTCTCGTTTACTGCCATGCCAAAAGTAAAAGGAATGGCATTTACTACCCAGAAGAACACTGTCCATCCTAGCCAGTGACTCATGTCTTCTTTAGTACATGAGAAAGGGCTTCTTGGATTCCTGAAATAGAAAACAATGTCACTTTTCAGAGCATGCCATTTGTTTTGATTCATATTTGTTTTCCGTCAGGTCCCTCGTTAAGGCTGAGAGTGAGATTTAGTGGGCAACCGACTTTATCTTAAAAGTGCCTTTGAGTTCAACAAACCAATTGATCATATTGGCATAAGTAACATAAAGAAAAGGAAAGAATCAGCATGTATGAAACACAATAGGCATCACCATGTTTAATTTAGAAATTAGAAACGGACTACCACATTTACAACCCTCATTCAGAAAGTTGGGACAGTATGGAAAACGCAGTGACTTTTAATTCATTGCACACAGTATGAACTAGGGATGCACCAAAGGCTAAATCCTGAACACAGTTTTCCAGTGTTTCATTCTTTATGCCATTTTTATAAATTAATTAGGCTAAATGTATTTTTGCCTTGGTTTTCAAATAAAAAAATAATACTAAACTGCAGTTTAAACATACTTACTGAACATTTTAACATCCTAGCAGACACACCAACAAAGCACAATAGGAAAACGCAATATGAAAAAGAAAAAAAAAAACGAGCCGACATTTACTGCATTTACAGTTAGTGCCTCCTTCCACTCTGGCTGCGATTTTATCACGTTGTTGTAAATTTGAAATTTGTGTTTCTTTAAGAAGGATGTGGGCACAAGTGTGGCTGGGGATGCTAGCCTAGAGCAGATGGGTTTAGCTCTGGAGCTAGGGAGTAAAGTTTCCACTCTGGTTCCCATCTACATGGAACTAGAAAAAAGGGAACAGTGTCATTAAAAATGACAATGTTCTGTATAAATTATTCATAGCCGAACATTCAGTCCATCCCTGGCCTGTTCACCTTCATTTAATTTGTAAAATACATCTATTCCTGCATTTCAGACCTGCAACAAAATTGGGATATCAGCCCATGTACCTTTTTGTAATTGTCGTTCCTTCTCACAACACTTAAAAGACGGATTGGCACCAAAGATACTGAGTGATGATGTGCTTTAGGTCTTATTTTGTCCCATTATTCTTACAAACATGTCTGAAGGCGTCTAACTGTACAAAATTATCCACACATTATCTATAGGTCACAAATCAGGACTGTATGCAGGCCAGTCCAGTACCCGTACCCTCTTCTTCCACAGTCTTGCCTTTGTAAAGTGTGCAGGACGTGGTTTTGCACGGATTTGTGCAAGACGTTTGAAAAATGCAGGACGTCCTTGGAAAAGGAGCTGCATCACAGAAGTGTAAATGACCTTTACTAAGGGCACCGACACACTGGCACCGACACACTGACCCAATACCATGACAGACCCTGGCTTTTGGACTTGTTGCTGATAACAGTCTGGATGATCCATTTAATCTTTAGCCCAGAGCACATGGCGTCCATTTATCCCAAAAAGATCTGGAGTATGGATTCCTCTGACCCCAAAATGTATTTTCCCTCTATGATTGTCCGTCCCCGAAGTCTTCGAGTCCAGAGAAGTTAACGCCGCATCCGGACATGGTTAACGTAAGGCTTCTGTTCTGCACAATATTAAGTTTTAAGTGGTGTTTGTGAATATACCTCTGTATTATAGTGCTCGAAGAAAGTTAGCCAAAGTGATCCCTCGGCCAAGTGATTATATCAGCTACTGGTGAATGACGGTTCTTGACACAGTGCCCTTTGAGATGTAATAGGTGTTCAGCTTACCCTTGAGTCTTTTCTGCACTTAAATTCAACCTGATTCCTTGAATTATTTAATGATAATATGCACTGTAGAATGAGAAATACGCAAATCCCTTCTAATATTTCTTGAAGAAACATTTGAGGGTTTTTTTTATGCATTTCCTGACAAACTGGAGATCCCCTCCCCATTGTTGATCCTCAAGTCGCAGCCTTTTGTGGAAAATGGTTTTGCCCCTATCACCTATTGACATGACCTGTTTAAAATCACATCATTAGTTTTTTTGGAGGGGGGGGGGTTTCCTCCCTACTAGCCCTAAATTCTACCCCCAACTTTTTTTGGAATGCGTTGCAGCCCTGAAATGCAGAAATGGACATATACTAACAAATGAGATGAAGTTAACCAGACAAAAGATGACAAAGTAGACATCCTGTCTGCAATTAAATAAAAGTTCATATAAAGTAAATGTAAGAAAAACTGCATTGTTTTATTTGCATACTACACTGTGCCAACATGTTCGAATTTATGAGTGCAATTCATATTCATAACCACTTCACATAACAGCTCTGATGTAATAACAGTAAGGAGGCAATAACCTTATCAGACGTCTGCTTCCTATCACCACCACTACATTGTTTCTCTAGAACAGAGCATTGCACATCTGGGCACTGCAGTGGTACTATCCATTTCATCGTCAGTACTTCTAGAACACTGACCGAAGCATGTTTCATTACAAACAGCCCATAATTAGTCCTGATTAACGTGATTTAGTGCCATGCTTATAGATTTCACTGACTTTTCAAATGTGGCACCAGGTGTATTTTAATCAGGCGTCATGATAAATAAATATTGAAATGTATTATGAACGTTTCATATGATATATCACTCCCATTTCGCCCAGCTCTAATAGTAAGTCCTGTTTAAGTGGCTCAGTACAGGATGTGACCTGATGAATACAAAACACTGTACCCAGACCGCAGTTTTTAAGCAACGCACTGGTGCACTGCGTGTATGTGTTAATGTGTTATGGGGGTAGGAAATATGATGTTATCACAGTATGCTCTTCTGAGTATTTTGTGGATACGGTCAGTACTGACTCACTACATGTTTCATTATATAGTGAGCATACAGTTATTAGGCCGGTTTAACAGGAATCCATGTTGTGCAGTTGGTAAAACAATGTATAAAAGTTACTCTTGTTACTATTATTATTATTATTATTATTATTATTATTATTATTATTATTATTATTATAGTATGTGTATTTGTGGCACTACAGGTTCCGGGACGCATATAGTTAAGATGCCTTTAGGTATCATGATATGATATTTTTGCCATTATCAGCCACCCCATATATATTGTAATACGTGTTGTGACATTTTGCCATATTCTACTGTAGATGGAGAAAAGTAATATAATCAATTATTTACTTTAATAATCAATAGATTATTCGACTGTTCTGAACATAGTTTCTATAATTTACAACAACTATTCAGACCTGCATATCGTCGCTGTCCAAAGAAAAACAGGTATCTCCAAAATGACAACTTTACAGGAGAAGCCAAAAACCTCGTTTCATTTGAATAGAAGTCAATGGAATCAGACGTCTTTCCAAACTGTTTTGGGCCATTTCTGTTGGTCTATTCTTCTTGAAATTCACACACAGTGTAAACAGCAGCTCATGTGATCAAATGAGTTATAAAAGTAAAAATCAACAAAAATGGAGATACGTGGTTTTCTTTGGACAGCGACGATATGCATAAAATATTCATACACACTCATAATCAAAAGAATAGCTGCACCCATGCCATACGTCTTGCTATGGAGCTGTAGAGGTTCCTAATGGTGTCCTGTGGTAATCTATCCCAACTATCTTAAATATTCCCACACAGTTCCTGGTGCGGCAGGGGTGGAGTGACACCAGGGCTTCTGGATGTATGACGCGTGACAACAAACTGTTCAGTTCGGTGCTGACCACGGTGCCTCCACACACGGATTCGTTGGTCATCTCCACCAAGACTAAAGCGGGACTCGTCACTGAAGATGACCCGCTGCCATTCGGAGTCACTCCATGACAGTCTGGCACGACACCACTGCAGTCTTTGGTGGCGGTGACACGGTGTTAAGGGCAGTCGTCGTAACGGTCTGTGTGCATGTAGTCCTGTGTCATGCAGCTGTCTGCCAATAGTGCTGGCACTAACTGGATGTCTCATGGAGGGCAACACTGTATGAATGTCTGCAATTATGGCTGTTGGGTCAGTCGGGCGAAGCGTGAAACTTAAATCATTCGCATGTCTCGCAATGTCAAACCTACCCACTAAGTTTCATTCCTGACGGTTGATTGTTTCTGGGTGCAGAGATCTGTCCAACTATTATTTGACCATCAGCGTATATCATTATGGAACCGACTTATAGAACCAGTAGTGCTACACATTAGCAGACATTGGATTAGTTGACTTTACAGAGATAACATTTAGAGCTTCAGAGAGGACAACAAGAAGACAAAAAGACAAGCGCCATGCAGTACAGAGTTTGCCGTCTTCCTAACGTTTCTCCACCAATCTACAGTGCTTCAGAGATCAGATACTGGATGTCTTTATCTCTAAGGACCACAACAGGCATGTGTGATTGAAGAGGAAGCATAACGCCCTATAATCCTGGGAAGTTTGAAGTTGGTCACTCTTATTTTCATCGAGCTATGGTACTCAAACTTCTCCTGTTCTCCAGAACTCTCGCTCCAAGGTGAGATTCCGGGATCCGTATCTCCATTTTTCTGAAAGCTAGCACTGCTTTTAGGGGCTCATTGGAAAGGGCATGTCACACTCTACTGACCTGGCTTCATCTGGGATATTCAAAGTGGGACTTTTCCAGCCCTTTGCCGCAAAGCACCCCCTTCTCCCACGGCTCGACTTTACTCAGACAACCATCGGGTTTTTATTCAAACTGCACTGCACTTATTAGTACGACTAATTATGCTCCCTTTAATCACAATGATGATGATGTAACATCGCCCTATTGCCCAGCCCTAGCCCTGGCTGCAAGCCTAAGCCACAGCAACCCTGCATATCCACTGCATCAGCCCAGGTTTCCCCTGATTCACCTGCTCCATTCAGCTGAACTGTGCTCTGAACTTGAACCTGACACACCACAGGGCGTAAAGCAATCCAGCTCGGATGTTGCAGGGACATATTCCATGAATAAATAGGGCTGAAGGATCAAGTGGAGGAGGGACTGGGAGGAGAGGGGCGGGAGAGGGGGAAGTATTCCTGAAGCCATCCATCATTCCTGCATATGTGTGTGTGTGTGTGTGTGTCAGGGAAGGAAGGTGTCACATCAGCAGCCGTCTCGTAATCAGCATGCTAGCTAACGTTAGACCTAGCCCCAGGCTAACGCACCCATAAACAACAAACACGGCACCGCAGCGATGTTAGCTAACCTAGTCGGTGTCTTCTACTCACAAGTTTTGACCTCACATTTGAGGGGGAGTAAACAAAAAGTATCCCCAACGTTACATTAAGCAGAGGAACGGCACTGAACAGATGATATTAGCTTACAAACAAACGAAAACACAAACAGTTCAATTCAGAGGCGCTGCTAATTCAAAGCTAGCCAAGTTAACTTTCAACAAACAAACATAACTCGCTTTTATCTCTCTTTTTAGCCATTTCCCGTCCTACCTAAAGGTGCCGGGAGACTTCAAGGACTTCACTTCACACTTAGGACACAGACTCCATCCGAAAGAAAGAAAGGAAGCAAGAAAAGGGGAAGAAAGGAAAGCTCATTCATGAATAACGCTGCGCTGAGACGCTGAGGTAAAATGACCGTTACAGCCGTGAGCGGCGCGCGAGGCGAACCAGCGCGCGAGCCAAACAGAGCACTACTTACATCTGCAGGGAAAGTTTTGTGTGTGTGTCTCTCTCTCTCTCTCTCTCTCTCTCCTCCAGTGTCTTTCTCTGTCTCTCCTCTTTTTCTCTCCTCTTTTTCTCCGTGACCGAGACGCTCCTCCAGGCGCTACGGGCACATGTTAGGGAGCAGGTCGCGGCGGGGGGGGGGGGGTCCAAACAGTCTGGGGAAAGACAGAAAAGTGAGAATGGAGAGGCGCTCCGAGGAGCTCTGTCCTTATTAGTCGCACTGACTGACCCTCCTCCCACTCACTCACTTACTCACTCACTCATTAGTCCACTAAAATACATTAGGAGGGAGCCGCGCGAGAGTGGGAGCACGCGCGCGCGCGCCTCCACTCATGGGAGGTGTGGGGCGGGGGGGGCGCTATACGTTCATTCAGCGCGTGAGGATTAAAGGAACACTCACTCAGGTGTCTCTCTCTCTCTCTCTCTCTCTCTCTCTGTCTCTGTCTCTCTCTCTCTCCTTCCTCGCGTTCAACTCTCTCCTCTATCGGTCACAGCAATGAAGGAACCTAGTCCATCTCATTTCACCTCTCAATCGGCTTCCGGCAGGTCATCGAAGAACCAATCTCTCCTATCCCGTTCTCCACCCACTCGTCTACG
>JAMWET010004637.1:0-23681 GCA_024036415.1 Prochilodus magdalenae | reverse complement strand
ATCTTAAACCAGCACCAGGCCAGCACCAGGCCATCTTAAACCATCACCAGACCATCTTAAACCATCACCAGACCATCTTAAACCAGCACCAGGCCATCTTAAACCAGCACCAGGCCATCTTAAACCAGCACCAGACCATCTTAAACCAGCACCAGACCATCTTAAACCAGCACCAGACCATCTTAAACCAGCACCAGACCATCTTAAACCAGCACCAGACCATCTTAAACCAGCACCAGGCCATCTTAAACCAGCACCAGACCATCTTAAACCAGCACCAGGCCATCTTAAACCAGCACCAGACCATCTTAAACCAGCACCAGGCCATCTTAAACCAGCACCAGACCATCTTAAACCTGCACCAGGCCATCTTAAACCAGCACCAGACCATCTTAAACCAGCACCAGACCATCTTAAACCAGCACCAGGCCATCTTAAACCAGCACCAGACCATCTTAAACCAGCACCAGACCATCTTAAACCAGCACCAGGCCATCTTAAACCATCACCAGACCATCTTAAACCAGCACCAGGCCATCTTAAACCAGCACCAGACCATCTTAAACCAGCACCAGACCATCTTAAACCAGCACCAGGCCATCTTAAACCAGCACCAGGCCATCTTAAACCAGCACCAGACCATCTTAAACCAGCACCAGGCCATCTTAAACCAGCACCAGGCCATCTTAAACCAGCACCAGGCCATCTTAAACCAGCACCAGGCCATCTTAAACCAGCACCAGACCATCTTAAACCAGCACCAGACCATCTTAAACCAGCACCAGGCCATCTTAAACCAGCACCAGACCATCTTAAACCAGCACCAGACCATCTTAAACCAGCACCAGGCCATCTTAAACCAGCACCAGACCATCTTAAACCATCACCAGACCATCTTAAACCAGCACCAGGCCATCTTAAACCAGCACCAGACCATCTTAAACCAGCACCAGGCCATCTTAAACCATCACCAGACCATTTAAACCAGCACCAGGCCATCTTAAACCAGCACCAGGCCATCTTAAACCAGCACCAGACCATCTTAAACCAGCACCTGACCATTTAAACCAGCACCAGGCCATCTTAAACCAGCACCAGACCATTTAAACCAGCACCAGGCCATCTTAAACCAGCACCAGGCCATCTTAAACCAGCACCAGACCATCTTAAACCATCACCTGACCATTTAAACCAGCACCAGGCCATCTTAAACCAGCACCAGACCATTTAAACCAGCACCAGGCCATCTTAAACCAGCACCAGACCATTTAAACCAGCACCAGGCCATCTTAAACCAGCACCAGACTGTCTTAAACCAGCACCAGACCATCTTAAACCAGCACCAGGCCATCTTAAACCAGCACAGACCATCTTAAACCAGCACCAGACCATCTTAAACCAGCACCAGACCATCTTAAACCAGCACCAGGCCAGACCATCTTAAACCAGCACCAGACCATCTTAAACCAGCACCAGACCATCTTAAACCAGCACCAGACCATCTTAAACCAGCACCAGACCATCTTAAACCAGCACCAGACCATCTTAAACCAGCACCAGACCATCTTAAACCAGCACCAGACCATCTTAAACCAGCACCAGACCATCTTAAACCAGCACCAGGCCATCTTAAAACAGCACCAGACCATTTAAACCAGCACCAGGCCATGTTAAACCATCACCAGACCATCTTAAACCATCACCAGACCATCTTAAACCAGCACCAGGCCATCTTAAACCAGCACCAGACCATCTTAAACCAGCACCAGACCATCTTAAACCAGCACCAGACCATCTTAAACCATCACCAGACCATCTTAAACCAGCACCAGGCCATCTTAAACCATCACCAGACCATCTTAAACCAGCACCAGACCATCTTAAACCAGCACCAGACCATTTAAACCAGACCATCTTAAACCAGCACCAGACCATTTAAACCAGGACCAGCATCTTAAACCAGCACCAGACCACCTTAAACCAGCACCAGGCCATCTTAAACCAGCACCAGACCACCTTAAACCAGCACCAGCATCTTAGACCATTTTAAACCAGCTCACCAAATTGTTTAATAGAGGAGGAGGAAGAAAGAAAGAATGATCTTCCAGCTCCAGCAGGGGGCAGCAGAGGAGCAGCAAAAACAACAGCAGCGCCAAGGACGAACTGCGCATGCGCACTGCAGCAGAATGGACATACATGAATGCCGAAATCTGTATAAGGACCTCTGGATGACCTTGTGAACGAATCAAAGTCCTTTTAACTGAAAGAGGACCTATAAACCGACCCGATACCCAGGAGCTGGCTGGGAGCTCTGAGGAAATCTGGATGTCTAAAAATCCCACATCCATCAGGAAGGAAAACAGTCCAGGCCCAAACGCGGAGGTGCGGATATGTGGACAGAGATGAAGGCTCAGCTTCATGTTTCGTTACATTTTGTTTGTAAATCCAACCGTGTGTGTCCTGCTCCCAAAGAACACCCCGGAAAAACAGGATCTGGATGACTGGGGTACTGGAATGTTTATCCGTGACTGGGAAAATGTGTACGTTATTAATAAATCACATCTCTTATCATGATAGTCCCTGTAAACCGGGAATGATGGGACAAGATAAATAAAAATAAACACACGACACGTAAACAAATAAACAAATAGTGAAACGGTGATGCTGCAGAAAGAAAGAGCAGCTGGGGGGGAAGGGGGTTGTCATGGAAACAGATGGATTTCTGCTCCCATTCCCACAGTGGCTGCTTCGCTTCCCTTCGAATTCCAGCGGCATCTCCATTTCATTCCCTCCCTCTTTTTCCATACTGTCTTTCTCCACACTTTTCTTTCTCTGCCTCTTTATTACTTGGTACCAACATCACCATCCCCCTTTCCTCTCCCTACTGCCTATTTTTCCGGTCTCCTTCCGAATCCCGTTCCCACCATTCAGGCTGAATAGCGATTCCCTCTGTGCTCCCTGTGCAGTGCAGTATGTAGGTCCGAATAGTATGGCTCCATCTTCAAAGCAGTGCTCCGAATTTCTGGCCTTGGAATACTGGGAATAATCAAAGGAAATGACACCCCTACTGGGAAATTCCACCCACAATGCCTGGATAGTGTTTTCAACCCAGAGCTTTCCATATAGCATCAAAGCAACATGGCTGCTTCCTGCTAGCTGGGACATAAACAGCATATGTTGAGTTTGGGAACGCTGACATCGGGGTCCGCAAGTATGACCGTGCTGGACATGACCATCTGAACCAGTACCAGACCAGTATTAGCCAGCTAGACCAGCAATGAATGGATATGGAATTCATATTTATGAAGCTCCCAGCTAACTTAAAACCAGAACCAGAACAAATATACTGTATACATAATGAATGCTAGCATTAGCTTAGCAAGGAGGCTAAAACACCACAGCGCAGGTTCCTTGTGGCTCAATGGAGCTTCAGTGATACATATTTAGAGGACGGAGGTTTAAATTTGGGCTAGTAAACCTGCAACATAGTGGTTGCAGCCATTAGCTTTTAGGCTAACTCTTTCTTCACTGGCCTTGAGGCTAGCATTAGTTTAGCAAGAAGGCTAATTAAACACCACAGCACAGGTTCATTCTGGCACAATGAACCTTCTGACGCAAGTTTAGACGATAAACACTTGAAATCTGAGCTAGTAAACCTGCACAGTAGTGTATGAAGCTAACTCGTGCTTCACTGGCCTTGGTAGCAGCAGAGGCTAGCATTAGCTTAGCCAGAAGGATTAAACACCACAGCACAGGTTTATTCTGGGTCAATTAAGCTTGGCTGATGCAAATTTAGACGATAAACACTTGAAATCCAAGCTAGCAAACCTGCACTGTAGGATGTGAAGCTGTTATCTTTTAGGCTATTGCTTATTTCACTGTCCTGGTTAGCAGCAGAGGCTATCATTAGCTTAGCAAGAAGGCTAAAACCCCACAGCACAGGTTCCTTGTGACTCACTAAGGCTTTAATGATACATGTTTAAACCTCCACCACAGTGTGTGGAGTTGGTGGGGTTGTTAGCTAAATCTACTCTTGCCTCACTGTCCTTGTTAGCAGCAGAGGCTAACATTAGCTTAGCAAGAATGCTCTGCCTGCCAGCTCTGGTGCAGGTCTTGGGGATATTTCCAGGGACAGCTGGAGCCAGGGACTAAAAACGGGCCCTGTACCTGGAAAACGGGGATGTCTGGTCACCTTTTGTCACAAGTGGACATGCACTGCAAAACGAGGCCATGCAGTTTAATATATAATCCTAACACTGGTCCTAATCCTAGCTCTGGTCCTATTTGTAGCTCTAGTTCTATTTCTAAACCTAGCGCTGACCCTGCTCTTAGTCATGGTCCTTATCCTAAGACTGGTCCAAATCCTATCTTTGATCCTATTCTTCGGCCTGGTCCTAATCCTAGCTCTGATAATTTTTTAGCCCTAGTATTAATCCTGACACTGGTTCTAAGCCTAGCCCTGGCCCTATTCTTAGCCATGGTCCTAATCCCAGCTCTGGTCCTATTCATAGTTCTAGTTCTATTCCTAAACCTGGCACTGACCCTACTCTTAGTCCTGGTCCTAATCCTAAAACTGGTCCAAATCCTATCTCTGATCCTACTCTTAGTCCTGGTCCTAATCCTAAAACTGGTCCAAATCCTATCTCTGATCCTATTCTTTGGCCTGGTCCTAATCCTAGCTTTTATAATATTTTAGCCCTAGTATTAATCCTAACACTGGTTCTAATCCTAGCCCTGGTCCTATTCTTAGTCATGGTCCTAATCCTAAAACTGGTCCTAGTCCTAGCTCTGGTCCTATTCATAGTTCTAGTTCTATTCCTAACATTCTTTCTAATCCTAGTCCTGGCCCTACTCTTAGCCCTGTTCCTAATCCTTCTTTGGCCTGGTCCTAATCCTAGCTCTTATAATTTTCTTAGGCCATAGTTCTAATCCTAACACTGGTTCAAATTCTACCCCTGGTTCTATTTTTAGCCCTGGTCCTAATCCTAAGACTTGTCCAAATCCTATCTCTGATCCTATTTTTTGGCCTGGTCCTAATCCTAGCTCTTATAATTTTTTTGCCCTAGTATTAATCCTAACACTGGTCCTAATCCTAGCCGTGGTCCTATTCTTAGCCATCGTCCTAATTCTAAAACTGGTCCTAATCCTAGCTATATTCTATCACTATTCTTAGTCCTGTTTCTAGTCCTAACACTGGTCCAAATCCCATCTCTGATCCTATTCTGTGTCCTAATACTAATCCTTAATATTTTTCTTAGCCTTAGTTCTAATTCTAGCATCCCTCCTAATCCTAGCCCTGGTCTGTTTTAGAAAGTCCCGAAAGGGTCATGCCACCCTTTTCTGAAACAGGGCTGTAGACTAAGACTTGGAGGTGCTGATCCGGATATATATACATGAAGTTGATGATAAAAAGTGACAAATCTGAAACAGGAAGTTGCAGTGAAACAGGAAGTTACAGTGTGCTGCATGCGCCCCTCAAACACAAACAGATCTAAAGAAATATGATTTAGGCCCCTTATAGGCATGACCTAGGACATTCACCTCCATCAACCATCAACATTGGTCCTAATCCTAACACTGATCCTAACCCTAACCCTGATCCTAACATTGGTCCTAATCCTAACACACAATCCTAACCCTTACCCTGATCCTAACATTGGTCCTAATCCTAACCCTGATCCTAACCCATACCCTGGTCCTGATCCTAACACTGATCCTAACCCTTACCCTAGCCCTGATCCTAACATTGGTCCTAATCCTAACACTGATCCTAAGCCTACCTCTGATCCTAATCCTTACCCTGGTCCTGATCCTAACATTGGTCATAATCCTAACATTGATCCTAACCTATACCCTGGTCCTAACATTGGTCCTAATCCTAACACTGGTCCTAATCCTAACACTGATCCTAACCCTTACCCTAGCCCTGATCCCTACATTGGTCCTAATCCTAACCCTGATCCTAACCCATACCCTGGTCTTAACATTGGTCCTAATCCTAACACTGATCCTAACCCTTACCCTAGCCCTGATCCTAACATTGGTCATAATCCTAACACTGATCCTAACCTATACCCTGTTCCTAACATTGGTCCTAATCCTAACACACAATCCTAACCCTTACCCTAGCCCTGATCCTAACATTGGTCCTAATCCTAACACTGATCATAACCCTTACCCTGGTCCTAAACCTAACACTGGTCCTAAGCCTACCTCTGATCCTAATCCTTACCCTGGTCCTGATCCTAGCATTGGTCCTAAGCCTACCTCTGATCCTAATCCTTACCCTGGTCCTGATCCTAGCATTGGTCCTAATCCTAACACTGATTCTAACCTATACCCTGGTCCTAACATTGGTCCTAATCTTAACACTGATCCTAACCCTTACCCTGGTCCTGATCCTAACACTGGTCCTAAGCCAACCTCTGATCCTAATCCTTACCCTAGTCCTGATCCCAACATTGGCCCTAATCATAACACTGCCCCTAATCCCCAACCATACTGAGTTCCTCTTCAGCACTAATGCAGTAAAATAGAACTGTATCCTAGTACTTAATTCTATTACACTAGTCTTAATCCTAGTACTGATCCTTAACACAGCACTGCAGCTCTGATCTTAATCCTTGCCCTGGTCCTGATACTAACAATGATCCTAATTTTAACACTAACCCTAATCCTTACCCTGGTCCACATCCTAACGTTTGTCCTAATACTAGCTCTGATCCTAATTCTTACCCTGGTCCTAATCCTAACATTGGTCCTAATCCTAACACTGATCCTTATCCCAAGAGTTCTTCTTCAGCACTAATGCAGTAAAACAGAACTATATCCTAGTGCTTAATTCTAATAGACAAAAAAAAAAAAAAAAAAAAAAAAAAAAAAAAAAAAAAAAAAAAAAAAAAAAAAAAAAAAAAAAAAAAAAAAAAAAAAAAAAAAAAAAAAAAAAAAAAAAAAAAAAAAAAAAAAAAAAAATAGTCTTAATCCTAGTACTGATACTAACATTGATCCTAATCCTTACCCTGGTCCTAATCCTAACATAGGTCTTAATCCTAACACTGATCCTAATCCCAAGAGTTCTTCTTCAGCACCAATGCAGTAAAACTATATCCTACTACCTAATTCTAATATACTAGTCTTAACCCTAGTACTGATACTAACACTGATCCTAATTCCAAACCATACTGAGTTCCTCTTCAGCACTAATGTGGTAATACAGAACTATATCCTAGTACTTAATTCTAATACTAGTCTTAATCCTAGTACTGATCCTTAACACAACACTGGTCCTAATCCTGCCTCTGATCCTAATCCTTACCCTAGCCCTGATCCCTACATTGGTCCTAATCCTAACCCTGATCCTAACCCATACCCTGGTCCTAACATTGGTCCTAATCCTAACACACAATCCTAACCCTTACCCTAGCCCTGATCCTAACATTGGTCATAATCCTAACACTGATCCTAACCTATACCCTGTTCCTAACATTGGTCCTAATCCTAACACACAATCCTAACCCTTACCCTGGTCCTGATCCTAACACTGGTCCTAAGCCAACCTCTGATCCTAATCCTTACCCTGGTCCTGATCCTAGCATTGGTCCTAAGCCTACCTCTGATCCTAATCCTTACCCTGGTCCTGATCCTAACATTGGTCCTAATCCTAACACTGATCCTAACCTATACCCTGTTCCTAACATTGGTCCTAATCCTAACACTGATCGTAACCCTTACCCCGGTCCTGATCCTAATACTGGTCCTAATCCTAACACTGATCCTAACCAATACCCTGGTCCTGATCCCAACATTGGCCCTAATCCTAACACTGGTCCTAATCCCCAACCATACTGAGTTCCTCTTCAGCACTAATGCAGTAAAATAGAACTGTATCCTAGTACTTAATTCTATTACACTAGTCTTAATCCTAGTACTGATCCTTAACACAGCACTGCAGCTCTGATCTTAATCCTTGCCCTGGTCCTGATACTAACAATGATCCTAATTTTAACACTAACCCTAATCCGTACCCTGGTCCACATCCTAACGTTTGTCCTATTACTAGCTCTGATCCTAATTCTCATCTGGTCCTAATCCTAACATTGGACCTAATCCTAACACTGATCCTTATCCCACGAGTTCTTCTTCAGCACTAATGCAGTAAAACAGAACTATATCCTAGTGCTTAATTCTAATAGACTAGTCTTAATCCTAGTACTGATACTAACATTGATCCTAATCCTTACCCTGGTCCTAATCCTAACATAGGTCTTAATCCTAACACTGATCCTAATCCCAAGAGTTCTTCTTCAGCACTAATGCAGTAAAACTATATCCTACTACCTAATTCTAATATACTAGTCTTAATCCTAGTACTGATACTAACACTGATCCTAATTCCAAACCATACTGAGTTCCTCTTCAGCACTAATGTGGTAATACAGAACTATATCCTAGTACTTAATTCTAATACTAGTCTTAATCCTAGTACTGATCCTTAACACAACACTGGTCCTAATCCTGCCTCTGATCCTAATCCTTACCCTGGTCCTGATTCCTCTTCAGCGCTGAGGCAGTAAAACAGAACTGTGTCTATTTTTAGTGTTTCCTGTAAAAATGACTTTAATTAAGTAGCCGGAATTCCGGAACCGGAGAAGCCGCTCAGACGCGGCGCCGGACAAACGGCCGATTGTCTTTCACTTGCCCTAAAAACTGCGTTATTTGGCTGTTTTTCCAGGTAAAGTTTCAGGGAGATGGATATCTCATCCTCAGGGCCGCCCTTACACACACACACACGTCCCTCACACTGAGCTCGTCAGTCATCGACTGTGTGTTTACAGCAACCTGACCTGCTCAGCTTTTACTGAGCGCTCCCCACGCGAAGCTCATCAGGGCGAGGTTCCGTGAAAGGGAAACGACCCTGTGTGGAGGTTAAAGAGAACATGCCCCCATCCACCCCGCCGATTAACCGTAACGAGAGAGAGAGAGTGTGTGTGTATGTGTGTTAATTATTAATGATGGGATCCAAATACCTGATTCAGCTCCGCCAGACCCGACAAGAGAGAGGTCGTCTTACTGCGGCCTCTGGACTGGACACACATATCCAAGTCATTTAGCGTTACAGGAAACCAGAAAAGTGCCTTCATGAAGAAAACTGTGACGGTGCATCTGGTCCTTACATTTACCCTGGTCCTAATGCTAATGCTGGTCCTCATTTTAGCCTTGGTTTGTTTCTTAGCCCTCTTCTAATCCTAAAACAGGTCCTAATCCTAACACTGGTCTTATTCCTAGCCCTGGTCCTTTTCCTAGCCCTGGTTCTAATCCTAACTCTGGTCCTGTTCCTAACCCATGTCCTTTTCCTAGCCCTGGTTCTAATCCTAACTCTGGTCCTGTTCCTAACCCATGTCCTTTTCCTAGCCCTGGTTCTAATCCTAACTCTGGTCCTGTTCCTAGCCCTTGTCCTTTTGTTAGCCTTGGTCCTAATCCTTACGCTGGTCCTCATTTTAGTCTTGGTTTGTTTCTTAGCCCTGTTCTAATCCTAAAACAGGTCCTAATCCTAACACTGGTCTTATGCCTAGCCTGTGTCCTTTTCCTAGCCCTGGTTCTAATCCTAACTCTGGTCCTGTTCCTAACCCATGTCCTTTTCCTAGCCCTGGTTCTAATCCTAACTCTGGTCCTGTTCCTAACCCATGTCCTTTTCCTAGCCCTGGTTCTAATCCTAACTCTGGTCCTGTTCCTAACCCATGTCCTTTTCCTAGCCCTGGTTCTAATCCTAACTCTGGTCCTGTTCCTAGCCCTTGTCCTTTTGTTAGCCTTGGTCCTAATCCTTACGCTGGGCCTCATTTTAGTCTTGGTTTGTTTCTTAGCCCTGTTCTAATCCTAAAACAGGTCCTAATCCTAACACTGGTCTTATTCCTAGCCTGTGTCCTTTTCCTAGCCCTGGTTCTAATCCTAACTCTGATCCTGTTCTTAGCCCTTGTCTTTTTCTTAGCCCTGGTTCTAATCCTAACTCTGGTCCTCATTTTAGCCTTGCTATGTTTCGTAGCCCTGTTCTAATCCTAACACTGGTCCTGTTCCTAGCCCTGGTTCTAATCCTAACACTGGTCCTGTTCCTAGCCCTGGTTCTAATCCTAACACTGGTCCTGTTCCTAGCCCTGGTTCTAATCCTAACACTGGTCCTGTTCCTAGCCCTGGTTCTACCCTCAATACTGGCCCCAATAACACTGGTCTTAATCCTACACCGGTCCTGATCCTAACATTGGTCCTAATCCCAAACCTGCTCATAATCCTATCACTGGTCCGAATCCTAGCCCTACTTCTTTTCTTAGGCCTGGTCCTACCCTCAACACTGGCCCCAATCCTAACACTGGTTTTACTCCTAACCCTGTTCTTTTCCTAGACCTGGTTCTTACCTCAGATTCTGATCCCAGTCCTGCTCTTAATCCTAGTCCTGTTCCTTATCATAGCTCTAAAGTCCCTCACAGCCTTAAAATACATCCTAATCCTAGTCCTGGTTCTAATCCATCCTAATCCTAGTCCTGGTTCTAATCCTAACACTCTACCTAATCCTAGCCCTGGTCCTTTTTCAAAAGTCCCTCACACCTTTAAAATACGCCATCAGGAGGGGGTTTCTGTAAACCTAAACCTTGTACAGTAGACGTAGCGATGCTTACACTCGGTTGACGTGTCCTTTGATTGGGTGGTTTTACAGCCCTCCATAAACACAGATTAAAGTATAAGGCTAAGTCACGCTTCCAGGTGGTTGCTAATGTTTCTGCCCATGCAGAGTACTTTAGCTTGTCCAGGGACCTTCAGTGGACAGTTGCTGTAAAAAGACCCCCCACAGTGCTTTCTGTGAAACGCAGGAGGGATTAACGTGGATGTAGCTGGAGTAAATGACGGCCTTGTAGCCTCTCTGGATGAGTGGTATTACAGTCATCGTTCATCCGCCTGACAGTTTACTTCATCAGCTCCGGTGGTGAATAGGCCGACAGCGTCTGCGTTACTGCCTGGCCTTCTGTCCAGAAGCCACATCATTTACCGCCGAATCAGCCAGATTAGTCGTCTCCCTGGAGAAGGACCAATTACAGATCCATTACATCGGCCAAAGGGTAAAACCTGACACACGTCTCTCGATCCGGAGACGAGACCGAGGAAGAAGTCTGTGTGCATGAAAAGACCAGCGCTGCTGTTCCATTAAATTACCTCCAATTACCTGGGGACAGGAAGGGTCTCACCAGGGTCCTCGCACAAGCGCTAATGCAGGAGGTGTGTGTTTATGTGTGATGTAAACAGTGTGGCTCATTGATGTGATCCAAACAGCCCATACACCAAACGCGCAGAGGTGCTGAGGGGGTTGGCTGCTGATGTCATGGTAACAGGAGGCGGGAGGCCTGTATCTTGTTTACGTCGGGGCTAGGCACTCATTTCACTCGTACATCTGCAGAGGCTGGTCTGCAGCCTTTCAGCTTCCTCAGCCCTTGTGGTCTGGGCACTGGCCCCGGTGGCCCAGCCAGTAATTCATCACTGGGGAGTCCACTAGCAAAGTTACCAAAAAGGAGGACTGGCTGAAAAAATGCCGGTACAAATTAAAGTATAAATAATAATAATAATAATAATAATAATAATAATAATAATAATAATAATAATAATAATAATAATAATAATAATAATAATAATAATAATAATAGGGGGCAGTCGTGGGCTGGAGGTTAGGGAACCAGCCTTGTGACCAGAGGATCGCCGGTTCGATTCCCTGAACTGACAGTAACGACTGAGGTGCCCTTGAGCAAGACACCTAACCCCCAACTGCTCCCCGGGCACCGTGGATAGGGCTGACCACCGCTCCGGGTGAGTGTGCTCAGTCTTCTCTTGGACTCAACTACTACAAAGTCTCGCTCTTGTCACAAACTTGATCTGTCCTTGTCCTGGATTTGGCAACTACGAAGTCTTGGTCTTGTCTTTATACCAGTGTGTCCTGGTCATGGTCTTTTCAAGGATGCAGTGTGCCCGTGTCTTGGTCTTGTTCTGGGCTTGTCTACTGCAAGGCCTTGGTCTTGTCTCTGACTCAGTGTGTTCAGATCTTCATCTTGTCTTGGACTCAAAGTTTAAAGGTCTTGCTCTTGACTACTACACAGTCTTGGTCTGGTTTTGGCCTCAGTGTATCCAGGTCTTAGCCATGTCTCAGACTTGACTACTAGAAAGTCTTGGTCATGATCCAGACTTAGTGTGTCCAGATCTTCATGTTGTCTCAGACATGACAACTATGAAATCTTGGTCTTGTCTTGGACACAAAGTTTCCAAGTCATGGTCTTTACCTGGTTTTGGATTGAGTGTGTCCAGGTCTCAGACTTGACTACTAGAAAGTCTTGGTCTTGTCTTAGACTCGAAGTTTCCAAGTCTTGGTCTTGACTACTACACAGTCTTGATCTGGTTTTGGATTGAGTGTGTCCAGGTCTCAGACTTGACTACTAGAAAGTCTTGGTCATGATCTAGATTTAGCATGTCCAGATCTTCATGTTGTCCAGAGTCTATGAAAATCTTGGTTTACTACTTGGACACGAAGTCTTGATCTGGTTTTGGATCAGTGTGTGTCTTCATGTTGTCTCAGACATGACTACTATGAAATCTTGGTCTTGTCTTAAAATCGAAGTCTCCAAGTTTTGGTCTTGACTACTACACACTACACATACTACACTTTGTCTGGTTTTGGCCTCAGTATTTCCAGATGATGTCTACTACTACAAAGTCTTGGTCTTGATCAGACTTAAGATCTTCGAAGTCTCAGACAACTATGAAATCTTGGTCTTGACTACTACACACTACACATACTACACTTTGTCTGGTTTTGGCCTCAGTATTTCCAGATCTCAGCCATGTCTCAGACTTAACTACTACAAAGTCTTGGTCATGATCCAGACTTAGTGTGTCCAGATCTTCATGTTGTCTTAGAAATGACTACTATAAAATTTTGGTCTTGTCTTGGACTCAAAGTTTCCAGTCTTGGTCTTGACTACTACACAGTCTTGGTCTGGTTTTAGCCTCAGTATCTCCAGGTCTTAGCCATGTCTTAGACATGACAACTATGAAATCTTGGTCTTGTCTTGGACACAAAGTTTCCAAGTCTTGGTCTTGTCTCTGACTCAGTGTGTTCAGATCTTCATCTTGTCTTGGACTTGACTACTATGAAATCATGGTCTTGTCTTAGACTCTAAGTTTCCAGTCTTGGTCTGGTTTTGGCCTCAGTATCTCCAGGTCTTAGCCATGTCTCAGACTTGACTACTACAAAGTCTTGGTCATGATCCAGACTTAGTGTGTCCAGATCTTCATGTTGTCTCAGACTTGACTACTATGAAATCTTGGTCTTGTCTTGGACTCAGTCTTCAGTCTTGGTCTTGACTACTACACAGTCTTGGTCTGGTTTTGGCCTCAGTATTTCCAGGTCTCAGCCATGTCTCAGACTTAACTACTATAAAATTTGGATCTTGTTTTGGTCTTGATGTGTTCAGGTCTTGGTGTTGACTCCGACTCAAAGTGTCAATGTCTCAGTCTTGACCTTTGGACTTGGACTACATGCACAGATGAACGACCATTCTAATTTAGACTGATAGTTGGTTGAACCTGTCTTTATGGGTTCACTCAGGAGACACCGATGTGTCACAATTAGGAAATTCATAAAACAAAAAACAGATTTAACCAAACATGAAATTACGATCGCATAGCATCTAGAGAACTTGGCCCTTGTTTAGGCGGAACGCCATGGCTACCACAATAAGAGTCCCATGTACCACTACTGATGATTTACCTGAACACTCTATGGGTTAATAACAGTAACACACTAACCTGTGGAAATCGATTCATACTCGGAAGGCTAATAGCTCATAGCTAATGGCCCCCAAGTACTTGATGATGGAGACGCCTGCCACTCCTGTAGGCTATATCAGATTCCAGAGTGGAAGAGCACTGATCTAGGATCATGTTCTGATCCCATTTGTGCCCTCATGGATGTGATTACAGAACGTATGGGAGGCAGATCCGATAAAGGAGCCAGCTTCACACACACGGTTCCTCCGTTTTCAACAGCGAGCTCTTCCTTTAATTCAGTAGTTCAGAGATACCATACAGTCTTTTAGCCGACAACACACAATTTAAACACACGCAAATATTCACAGTCCTTATGCATAACGGAACGTCATCTATCTACACAGTTGCAGTCGGGGAGGCGGGCTGTCGGCTGGAGCATATGGCTATTTTAACTGGGTGTGTCGAAGCAAAGCTGAGGTGTGTCTGCGTTCCGTGGGGTTTAGGCATATACGGTCGATCTGCAGTCTTGCTCTGGGTTGTCCTACAGTACCAGGCTCATTGCTTTGAATTCTGAGCAGCAAGGTCTAAGCAAAGCCACAACCTCCGTAGAACCATAGAATTAAAACGAGGAGGATAGGTCCGCATTTCTGGAATCTTGATTCCTCACGAGAATTCCCGTCATTTTCCCAAACGTATGCGTAATGCTGGGGTGTAAACATAGTTATTCAGTGCTTCCCGAGTTTCCGAGTGATGGTTCACGGCCGTTTTGGTCGTCTGGGTGGCACGCCGATGGTAAAGCAAGAGCCTCAGACAAAATTCCACATGTCCTCGCTTGTTTTCCATTCACAGTCCCATTCCCGAATTCGTCCTTCATGTCCTACCTACACCTGATTAGGGTTTTCCAGGGTTTCCGAAGTTTTCCCTTCCACCCCTGGGATAACTGCGGCCCAACATTTTGGTCAATTCATGGAGCTAACGTTAGCATGGTGGCACATTCGATGTTGTTGAGTATAGCCTGCCTCGTTTCCATTAGCCCCAGCAGTTGGTAGCACTTTAAACGGGAAAAAATTCCCATTAGGCTGAATGGGAATTTTTTCCAGTAATGCATATCCATCCTGGGATTATGCTATGGATAAAATAGAACGGATTCGTGAGCGGGGACAGGTCTATTCTTCCTATTCTACCTGTTTTAATTCTATGTATAGGGCACACCCTCCCTACTGGCCATTCTAGAGCTCTTGTTCTAGAACCCTTCATTTTAGAAACTTCTAGAACACTCATCCAGCCGACTGAAATCCAGACCCCCGTTCCTCCACCCTGAACCGAATCACTAAGACAAGTACACACAGTTAAACATGCAGGCAGAGCTTGGGGAACGCGAGGACGGCTTCTGTCCTCGTCCCCCTGTCTCTCTTTAGACGCTCTCTATTCTTTACAGTAGGTCGCACGGCGGTCCGGAATTTCGTTCGGCCAGTCTCAGAGCTCCGTTCCCTTAGGTTCCGGTGAAATCCTCTTCGGTGTGTGTCCAGAGAAGAAGACCGTCCATCCTTACCGGGGTGCTTACGGAATTATTTCCTGGAATTTTTTTAGTTTTCCAGCTGAATCCACTGATAAGACCGACGGTGTTGTATGATGTTCCCGGCACGTCAGTAGTAAACAGGTTGAGGTTGTCCAGCAGTCCAGCTTCATAAAAAGGCAGCAAAGAAAACGCGAAGTAAATTAAACGGACCCCTGATGTCGGAAGAGGCAGGACCGAATCGGCACCGTATCAGCCGATCCCTCTACGGCAGCCCATCGGGATCAGGACGGAAAAACAAACAGAGCTAGAAACAGAGATCAAAATGAACGCATTGGTCCGGGAGTGCTCCTGGTGTTTTAAAGCATAGGAGAACAGGCTGAGCATGGTCCTCTCCTGACCGGAATCCCTCAGCCAATATTCCGCTATAGTTTTCCAACAAAAAAAAAAAAAAAGAAGTTGGGAATGGGGGATGGCGTGGGCAGGACGACTGACCCTCGGTCATCGCTCATTGGTGGAGTGCATTTCCCTGGAGTCTCATTGCTGGGCTGCTGCTGCAGTGGCGGTGCTGTGGGGGTGTGGCAGGCTGTTGGACCCTGAGGATGCCAGAGAGAGGGCGGAGCTTGAGGTGGAAATGGGCCGCTGGGCTTGGTACCTGCACATACGAAACAAGGAAGCGACATCGTCAGTGTGAGGTCCATCACATCCAGATATGATGATGCTCCACAGCTTCTATAATCTCCATGGAAACGCTATTGTTAGTCCAATAGGAACTCAGCATCACATGAGCCACTACGCCCGGCGCCAAGCATGGGCTGGGGCCCCCCAGCACCGGACTGTGGACCTGTGCTGTCAGTATCATTGGGATGGGTTGGAGGGATGCAATGACATTGATAGGGAGTTGTTGTAGCTGCTGTAACATTATCCAAACATCTGGAAGGCTGTACACTAGATGCTGGAACATTGCTGTTAGGAATTTGATTGCATTCAGCATTCATTACTAAGCTGTTTAATGATCAGTGCTGTATCACTCCAACTAATTCTAGAGGGACTGGAAGTGCAGGTTCACTGGTGGTTTAAATAAAATGACTACATGTGTGTTGTCGATGTGGAGAACCCTGGTTCCCACCACCACCACTGTAAAGAACATCTGGACCACCTCACAGCAAACAAGCTCTTCACAAACTAAGCGAGACTCAGTGATTAACCTAATCACACACTTAGGAAAGGTTTGGCCTCTCCGTTTCTAATCCCAACACGCCAGTAATCCCAGATTACAGCACGCTTCACCTCCACAATAATCCTAATTCATCAGTTAATCCGCTCTCCACCTGTGCTTTACACAGCCTTGGCCTTCCCTGCATGGCAGGAACCGGAGGTTTGCATCCAGCCTGTCCATCTTCTTACCCTGTTCCAATTCCAGCCACAAACTGAGTCCCCTGTGAACGTCCTCAACAGTGCAATGCCTCCATGAGCAGCTGTGACTGGATTTGGCAGGTACTGGACAAGTTTCAGACGCTCTTACATCAAATTGCAAAAGTGCCAGATTTGGTGGAGGCCTTCCCTGGCTCAATTCCGAAGAGAATTCCCTGTAGACTGGGATTTTAGCCACTGCTGGTAGACCCGTATGACCGTACGCTTCCATACACCTGCAGATACAGCTACTTCCAGCAGCGTCCTGTAGGGGCAGTGTCCTGTGGGGCAGCGTCCTGTAGGGGCAGTGTCCTGTGGGGCAGCGTCCTGTGCCCACTGATGAAGGACTAGAGGATGACCAACACTGCACTGTGCAGCAGCAGATGAGCTATCGTCTCTGACTGTCCATCTACAAGGTGGACCAGCAAGGTAGGAGTGTCTAATAGAGTGGACAGTGAGTGGACACAGTGTCTCAACACTCCAGCAGCACTGCTGTGTCTGATCCACTCACACCAGCACCACACACACTAACACACCACCACCACGTCAGTGTCACTGCAGTGCTGAGAATGATCCACCACCCACATCATACCTGCTCTGTGGGGGTCCTGTGGGGGTCCTGACCATTGAAGAACAGGGTAATACAGTATACAGAGAAACAGATGGACTACAGTCTGGACCTGTACACCTACAGAGTGTCCTGTATGGTCAGTGGAGCTGATATATATGCTGATTAAATAAAACAGCTGTTATTAATTATTATTATTAGTTATTATTCAGCCAGGTAGTCGAGGGGTGATGTGAGCTGGAGAAAAAATGATTCCTTAATCAGCTACTTGAATGGCTCCCTTAATTAGCCAGTGCCATACTGACCATGACCGGGATTTCCTGACCCGATTGGCCGCTGTTTTCTCTCTGTATGAAGCGTTGTCCAATAGCACGTCTCGGCTTGGCTCCGCCTCCGTGTTTGCCTTTGGGAAGTCCATTTGAAACAGGGTGGGCGGAGTCATGTCCAGCTCCAAAATCATGATGTTCTCAGCCTGCAGCAAAGGACAGACCCATCAGTGGAGGTCACTTCACACGCCGCTACGATTAGCCCTCACTGTGACACACCTTACACACACACACGCACACCGACAGGACGGGTGAAGTTACAGGAGCAGAGAACCTGGATAAATGAACGTCTGATAGCTGTAACAGGTAACCGCCTGGGTCCTACTCCGGCTCCCCTAATGCTGGGCTGGTTATTAGTCAGTGATGAAGATCATATGACTCGCTGAAGTTCAGTGTTCCCTGCAGTGAGCTCCGAGACTAACCATTCACTCATCTTTCTCTCATCCCCTCTCTCATCCACGCCTTCTACACTCTTTCTGTCTTTCTCTCATTTTCACTTTCCAAAACTGTTGTACCCTGTATCTGGAGTGGGCTCCCATCGCTATGGCAACCCTGGCGAACTGGCTGATTGGCCGCTTGTAGCCCACTGCAGAGGTGGGTCTCCTCTTCATCTGAGTGAACTTACTGAGAGAGAGAGAGAGAGAGAGAGAGAGAGAGAGAGAGAGAGGGAGGAGAAGGAGATATAAAGAGAGGAGGAAAGGAGAGAGAAAGAAAGAAGGGAATTAAGAAATCAACATACATCATTAAAACAGCATCACTGTGTGTGTGTCAGAGAGAGGGGGGGGCAGAAATAGAGAGAGAGAGAGAGAGAGAGAGAGAGAGAGAGAGAGAGAGAGAGAGAGAGATGGGGGCAGAAATATAGAGAGAGAGAGATAGAGTGTGTGTAAACAAGTGTGTATACTGAGGGGAGAAAGAGGGGTGGGCAGAAATAGAGACAGAGTATAGAGAAAGAGAGAGAGAGAGAGAGAGAGAGAGAGAGAGAGAGAGAGAGAGAGAGAGAGAAAGAGAGAGAGAGAGAGAAAGAATAGAGTGTGTGTAATGAGTATGTGTTGAGGAGAGAGAGAAAGAGCAAAAGATAGAGAGACAGTCATACAGTGTAGAAGGGTGAAAGAGAAAAGAGAGGGGTATGTAAGTCAGCATGTGTAAATGTTGGTGTGAGAGAGAGAGAGAGAGAGAGAGAGAGAGAGAGGGAGAGAGAACGAGAGAGAGAGAGAGAGAGAGAGAGAGAGAGAGAGAGAGGGAGAGAGAACGAGAGAGAGAGCGAGAGAAAGAGAGAGAGAGAGAGGGAGAGAGAACGAGAGAGAGGGAGAGAGAACGAGAGAGAGAGAGAGAGAGAGAGAGAGGGAGAAAGAGAGAGAGATACAGAGAGAGAGAGAGAGAGAGAGAGAGAGAGAGAGAGAGAGAGAGAGAGAGAGAGAAAGAGGAGGAGTGTTGGTTGTATCGTTATGTAATCATGTGACTGAGTATCAGTCTGTAAGCAGAGCTTCACTGAGTCTCTTTAACTGGGTAACACAACAGGCCTGAGCCAGAGCCCTTCACTGCAGCTGTGACCACATCTGGCAACCCCTGGATAAACGCAGCTGTTGTTGTTTAACATATAAAACACAAGACGTCCCTGTTACAGATGAGCCAGCAGTTCCCTCATCAACCCACACCTGTACATGAAGCATGCAGCAGCCTGCAACAATCACAAAGCTACAGTCACCCTGTTAGAACCACAGTACTGAGGTCACATCGCTATAGTTACAGTGGTACAAACACAGCACTAACGTCACAGCGCTACAGTCACAGTACTACAGTCACAGCGCTACAGTCACAGTACTACAAACACAGCACTAACGTCACAGCGCTACAGTCACAGTACTACAGTCACAGCGCTACACCCACAGTACTACAAACACAGCACTAACGTCACAGCGCTACAGTCACAGTGCTACAGTCACAGCGCTACACCCACAGTACTACAAACACAGCACTAACGTCACAGCGCTACAGTCACAGTGCTACAGTCACAGTACTACAGTCACAGCGCTACAGTCACAGCGCTACAGTCACAGTACTACAGTCACAGTGCTACAGTCACAGTGGTACAGTCACAGTACTACAGTCACAGCGCTATAACCAGAGTGCTACACCCACAGTACTACAGTCACAGTGCTACACCCACAGTACTACAGTCACAGTGCTACAGTCACAGTGCTACAGTCACAGTACTACAATCACAGCACTACAGTCACAGTGCTATAACCAGAGTGCTACAATCACAGCACTACAGTCACAGTGCTATAACCAGAGTGCTACAATCACAGCACCTACCGTCACAGTGCTATAACCAGAGTGCTATAATCACAGCGCTACAGTCACAGTGCTATAACCAGAGTGCTACAGTCACAGCACTACAGTCACAGCGCTACAGTCACAGTGCTACAGTCACAGTGCTACACCCACAGTACTACAATCACAGCACCTACCGTCACAGTGCTATAACCAGAGTTCTACAATCACAGCACCTACAGTCACAGCGCTACAGTCACAGTGCTACAGTCACAGTGCTACAGTCACACTGCTACACCCACAGTACTACAATCACAGCACCTACCGTCACAGTGCTACACCCACAGTACTACAGTTACGGTGATACAACCACAGTGCTACAGCACTACAGTCACAGTGCTACAATCATAGCGCTACAGTCACAGCACTACAGTCACAGTGCTACACCCACAGTACTACAGTTACGGTGATACAACCACAGTGCTACAGCACTATAGTCACAGTGCTATAACCAGAGTTCTACAATCACAGCGCTACAGTTATGGTGATATAACCCCAGGGCTACAGTCACAATTCTACAGTCACAATGGAACAGTCACAGCGCTACAGTTACAAAGCTACAACCACAGTGCTACAATCACAGCAGTACAGTCACAGTGGTGCAGTCATAGCGCTACAGTCACAGTACTACAACCCTGACAGATACAGTGCTACAGATCAGGATCCGTATGGCAAAAGAAAGTGTCTATCTTAACCTGAGGTCATACAGAGGTCACTCACTTCTCAGCAGGGACAAGAGGCTGGAACTTCCACTGGTCCTCCTCAGTGTCGAACACCAGCCGGTTCATGATCTTATTCTTCTCCTCCGGAGGAATGAAGTTCTCAATAATCAGATACCTGGACGCATGTACACATACGCAGATAACAGAAAACTGGATATACAGCAGCAGATGTAGAACTTCTCCACCATAAATACATACATACATAAATACATACATAAAATAAATAAATAAATAAATAAATAAATAAATAAATAAATACATACATACATACATACATAAATAAATAATAAATTCAGGTTTTCTTTTATTTTAGCCTCAAAAACAGTCAATAGAAAGCCCAGAAGACCCGTGTATGTTGTGTATGTTCACTGATGGTTTAGATAGTAATTAAAATGTCTATATGTGTTCTAGACATGGTGACCCAGTGGGACTCCTTTTTGTGTGTGTGTGTATATAAATGTGAGTGTGTGTGTGTGTGTGTGAGTGTGAGTGTGTGTATGTGTCTGTGTGTGGGAGTGTGTGTGTGTGTGTGTGTGCGTGTGTGTATATGTGTGTGTGTGTCTGTGTTTATGTGTGTGTGTGTGTGTGTGTGTGTGTGTGTGAGAGTGTGTGTGTGTGTGTGTGTGTGTGTATCTGTGTGTGTATCTGTGTGTGTGTGTGTGAGTGTATGAGTGTGTGTGTGTGTGTGTGTGTGTGTGTGTGTGTGTGTCTGTGTTTATGTGTATGTGTGTGTGTGAGTGTGTGTGTGTGTGTGAGTGTGTGTGTTTGTGTGAGTGTGTGTGTGTGTGTGTGTATCTGTGTGTGTGTGTGTCGCTGTGTTATTGTAGGTGTGTGTGATTCATGTGTGGTGTGAGTGTGTGTAGGTGTGTTCTGTGTTTAGGGAGTGTGGGTGTGTGTGATGTGGAGGGTGTTAGGGTGTGAGTGTGTGTGGTGTGTGTGTGTGTGGGAGAGTGTGCGTGTCTGTGTATGTGTGTTTGTGTGTTGTGTTGTCGGTGTGTGTGTGTGGTGTGTGTGGTGTGTGTGTATGAGTGTTTGTGTGTTGTGTGTGTCTGTGTCATGGAGTGTGTGTGTTGGTGCGTGGTGTGTGTGAGGTGGGTGGGGGGTGTGTGTCTGTGTGTGTGAGTGTGTGTATGTGTGTGTGTCTGTGTGTGGGAGTGTGTGTGTGTGTGTGTGTTAGTGTGTGTGTGCACTCACTTGAACTTGAGTTCTCTTGTGAGCTCGTTCTGTGTCTGTTCCAGACTACAGTATGGAGTGTTATGAAAGGGCTCTCATTTAACCTGAATCTGCGCTCTCACTGCCTGCAGCTGCTTACAGCTAATAAAACAGAGAGAGAGAGACGAGCGGAGAGAGGAGAAGAGAGAGAAAGAGAAGAGCATGAGAGAGAGAGAGAGAGAGAGAGAGAGAGAGAGAGAGAGAGAGAGAGAGAGAGAGAGAGAGGGGAGTGATACACAGAGTGAGTGATGTATGGCGGGGTGAGGGGGAGTTGGAGGTGGTCTGTTAAAGCTATGACCGATCTGCTGCTCCGTTGCACGGCAACAAGCCTGGAACATTGATGGTTCCTGTACAGGATGGGGCCAATCACAGATGGTCTCCTGGGCAACCACCATTCCATCAGCCCCCTCCAGCTGGTCTCACACGCTTGTACATTCATTCATTCATTTGCTCATTCATGTTCCCTCCATCATTCCAAACCTTCACGTGTCTAGGAATCCACACTGTCATACATTTCATAAGACAAATCCATCCATCCATTTACTCATCCATCCATCCATCCATCCTTCCATTCATCCATTCCACAATCAATCTATCCATTCCACTATCCATCCATCCATCCATCCATCCATCCATCCATCCATCCTTCCATTCATCAATATCATCAAGCTATCAAGTCCACATACAGCCCACTATCCAAGCAATCTATCCGGAAAAGAGCCAGTCCATAAATCAATCTATCCATTCCACTATCCATCCATCCATCCATCCATCCTTCCATTCATCCATTCCACAATCAATCTATCCATTCCACTATCCAGTCATCCATCCTTACATCCATCCTTCCTTCCATCCATCCATCCATCCATCCATCCATCTATCCATCCACCAGGTCATTCATTTGTCCTTTCCAGAACAGGAGCTTCATGCAGTGAGAGATGAAAGACCCAATCAGTGTTGCCATGTGAAAACCAGCTGAAGCACAGCCAATCAGAGCGCTCCGTTCACGCTGTGGGGGGTTAGGAGGGAGAGAGAGGTCAGCAAGGGTGTATATGGAGGTCAGAGAAGTGAGAGGTTGTTACTGGAGTGGTGCAGGAATGAAGGGTGAGGGTCAGTCAGGTAGTGTGGGGCTGGTGGGTGGAGCTCAGTTTGGACAGCGGCGGAGTATGGACATTACTCCCTGTGATTAGCTTTCCAACGTCCAATAGCTTTCCAGTGATGGATTTGGCCTCTCTGGAACCTACTCCTGGTTATGACGTATTTTTTTCACTGGTGCTCTAAAATCACGTAAACAGTTTGTGGTGTTTGGCTGAAGCAGTGCACCGAAAATGTGCCCTCAGCCGGTACACCACATTATCGACCGCCCGCGTGCTAAAGGTAATGAGAACTTTGGTGGAGCTTGAAGCACTAATTAGCAATGATTAGCCCGAAAGGTTAAATCTCCAAAACAGCTCAGTTATCAGCATAACAGATACGCAATTTTGCCCACACGGCTAGAGCATAACTGTTGATCTGCGTGATATGTCTAAAATAGCAGTGAGCAGAGAAGCATAGGTGGTGTTAGCGTTAGACATTAGCGCCAAGTGGTGCGTAGCCTGGTGGAGGATGGGAAGTGAAAACGGACAAACCTTTTGTACGAAAAGGTAGGAGTGCAATGGTCCAGGTCAAGGGGACGTACAGGTAAACAAGAGTGAAAGATACCGAGGAGTTAGGGACTTCAACACAAACCAACAACTAGGAAGGGGGACGTGTGGTAGTGTGTACGTCCAACTTAGATGACGAGCCCACCACTT
>JAMWET010004636.1:0-24490 GCA_024036415.1 Prochilodus magdalenae | reverse complement strand
CTCCCTGCCGTCCAGCACTAATCAGGTTTTATAAACTTCATAAAAGTGTGATCTAATTTTAAAATGAGGTTTAAATGATTATCTGACTAGAACTGAAGGGTTCTACTTAATCTAGACCCAACATGAAAGTGTTAAACCCAATATGGTGTTCTAACCACAACTGAACCATGAACAATGAAGTTCAAACATAAACTGAAGCTCTGTTCTGAAGATATTTACATAGACAGAAGAGACGTGGCTCTGAGAGCTTCAAGCTTCAGTGCTCTGGGAGAGTTTATAGAGCTGGGAGTTGAACACTTCATGACTGAGAGCTGCTACAGCCACTTCTCCACCCACAGCAGCCATGACTTTACTCCCCATCTTCATCTGGACACTGATCTTCTGGACTCAAGGTCAGACGCTGGTTCAGAGTGTAGTTCTAAGTTTAAGAAAGCTGTAAAACTAATAATTCTGTATCATCCATATACATTTCAGCTCTACTTAAGTTTATTTGTGTTTGTTTTTTTCCAGAGTCCACATGTCAGTATACTGTAACTCAGACTCCTGCAGTGAAATCTGCTCTACCAGGAGATACAGTCACCATCAGCTGTAGGGTCAGTCAGGCAGTGTTCTATCACAGCTCAGTTGGTCACTACTTTTTCTGGTATCAGCAGAAACCTGGAGAAGCTCCTAAACTCCTGATTAGCCTTGGCAGTCAGCTTGAGTCTGGTTTTCCAGCTCGTTTCAGTGGCAGTGGATCTGGAACAGACTTCACTCTGACCATCAGAGGAGTCCAATCTGAAGATGCTGGAGATTATTACTGTCAGAGTTTCCACATCGATGGTGAGCTCACACAGTGATACAGAGCCGTACAAAAACCTCCTTCAGACTGTAGAGAGACGGCACTGCTGCAGAGGGACCTACTACAGGTGGTGGAGTTGGAGGATGTGAAACAGCACAATCACTCACTAATAAATAAACACTGAAAAGTTACTATACGACCTCATGATGGTCTAAACACGTGTCTGACAGTCTAAAGACTCGGTCAGTTTACTCAGAGCCAGCAGGTACTTCTTTAGCTTCATTAGTGATGAACTAATAACTAGAGGATGAGACCTCCACATGGTTTTGGAGTGTGTTTGTGGGAAGTTGTGCCCATTCAGTTCAACCAGACACTGATGCTGGATAAGAAGGTCAGGATTAAATCTAACATTCATGATCATCCCCATGGTGTTCAGTGTGGTTGAGGTCAGCGCTCTGTGCAGGCCACTGGAGTTCCTCCTCACCAAACCTCTCAAGCCATGTCTTTATGGAGCTGGCTTTATGTAGAGGGATGCAGTCATGCTGGAACAGGAAGGGGTCATCCCCGAACTGCTGCCACAAAGCTGGAAGCATATACCTGTGTCACACATCTCTCTAGGCTGTAGTATTAGCATCGCCCTTCACTGAAACTAAGGAGCCGAAACCCTATAAAATAACCACAGACGCCGTTACTGCCGGAACTACACTTTCCTGTAGGTTGTGTTCTCCTGCCTTTCTCCAAACTCCACGCATCCGCTGCTCCAGAGTCGAGTACTGGGGCACTTTTCACCACTCCAGCTGACGCTTGGGCAGATCTAGCAGGGCAGAAATTGATCATACTAGCTTGAGGTAAAGGGGACATCCTATGCTCTGTTGTGTCCATAAAGGGTTCAGTTTGTTGGTTTCCAGGTTTTTAAGCAGCATCAGCCATTCATAATGTCAGCTACTCTGACACTGGTACAGTGACCGATCACACTGTCAAGTTAAAGAGTTAAAGCAAACTCCCGCCAGAGCGCCCTGTTAATGTGCTAAGCTAGCTACATAAAGAAAACAAACATCGAATAAACTGGGTAAATATGCCTTGAAAACGATATTTCACTGTCCAGAGTGTCTCTATGAACATTTATCAGTCTGTTTCATTCACTTTGTTGGACCTGAGAGAGGGAAGGATAAAGAATAAGTGCAGAAGCAAACTCGACGCTGACTACTGCTCACAGCTTCATTACTTTGAGTGATGCAAGCCCAGCGCGCGCTATACCGGTCCCCTCGCTCAGTCCGAACCAATCGCACATCGATCACATAGGCACAACCAATCGAAAACCCAGAAATGGCTCGTGTACAGAAATAAACTCTTTACCAATAATATTAAAGTGGAAAAGAACATTTTTTTTCTTTTTTTTTAAACTTCAGGTGTCCTATGGAATTTTAAAGGCCTCCCTGTCTGCCTTTCAGAGTGCAGCTAGAGAGGCCAGGGAAAGCTTTTTAGCCAACATTATTTCCAGGCATGCTAATAAACCCAGAGTATTGTTTAGTACTATACACTCTGCTCTGAATCCACCAGGCTACTTCCCTACTGAGTCCTCTAAAACCTGAGAGGATTTTTATTGGAAACTTTACAGTTTATTTGTTGCACATTAATATCGACTCCCCTTTAGATCTGGGATGTGCCCACCGTTTGGATTCCTTTGAGCCCATCTCCCTGTCCTTTCTTAAATCAGTGGTTTTCATATGAGGCCTACAACCTCTCCTGGTGACGTTATGCCCACTCCTCTTTTAAAGAACTGTTTGATATAATAGGACCTAGTCTATTATTCATAATTAACTCTTCCCCATCCTCTCTCATTGTTCCTTCCTGTTTTAAGCGTGCTGCTGTCCAGCCTTTACTTAAGCAGCAAAATCTTAATTCCACCTTCCTTAATAATTTTCAGAACTGCCTTTTCTTTCTAAGGTGTTGGAGAAGGTTGCTCTTTCACAACTATGGGGTCGCCTCACAAAAACTGAGTTTTGAGAGTTTTCAGTCAGGGTTTAATATTCCATAGTACAGAGTCAGCCCTTTTAAAGGTGACCAATGACCTGTTACCGCTACGCTATGCGCCAGTACACGTGAGGCGAGTCAGAAGGGGTTTAGTAAAGGAGAGGAAGAAAAGGGTGGGAAGCTCAAACAAAGGAGACGCCAACACTGATGTGCTCAAACAAAGAGAGTCTCTCTAAAAGAAGCAAAACAACCAGAGAAGGGTTTAACAGGAAGAGGGTCTTTTCTTGTTCTGAGCCTTCATGTTTTTTCTCTCTTTCAGTTTGACCCATGTTTTTCTCCTTTATTTATTTATTTTTCTGTGTGTCTTTGTCTTCCTCTACCTCTCTACAGAGGTGTAGCATTGACGGCTATTTGGTAGGGGCTTATATGGCTGACGCCTCAGGTGTAGCTTGTTGGGTGATCAGCACAGGGCATTCTGGGGGTTGGAGTGCCGGGCTGTAGTTACCTCAGAACAGCGCAGCCGATGCCGCCCTCTACTGGCTGCAGGCGGCACCACCATCTGCAGGCCTGGTAGATAGAGTGAAGCTATGCTGTGAGTGCCTCAGCACTCTGCAAGGAAAGCAGCTAGCCTGGAGATTCAGATTTAACAGCGGATAAAGCCTCATCCTTTTACCTCTTTGGTACCAGTTCGGTCCTGTAATGGCCCGTGTTACTAATTCCACAGTGCCTAGATCAAATGTGGGGTCATACCTGTATAACACAAAGGAGACTTTGCAGGAGGCACCTATTACTCTCTGAAACGTTCACAAAGAGATGATTTACAGAAGTGAGATTTCTGGAGGAGCTCTGCTCTGAAGATATTTACATAGACAGAAGAGACGTGGCTCTGAGAGCTCCATGCTTCAGTGCTCTGGGAGAGTTTATAGAGCTGGGAGTTGAACACTTCATGACTGAGAGCCATGATGAGGTACTGAAAGCTTGTGCCACCTTCACCTTCACCTCCACCTTCACAGACATCTTCAACCTTTCCCTGGCACAGTCTACTGTTCCTGTCTGCTTCAAAGCCACAACCATCACCCCAATCCCAAATCCATCATCACATGCATGAACGACTACCGTCCCATCGCTCTCACACCCATAGTGATGAAGTGCTTCGAGAGACTAATCCTGTCTCATATAAAGAGGAGCCGTCCCAGCACCCTGGACCCACATCAGTTCGCCTACCGAGACAACAGGTCTACTGATGATGCGGTCTCCCTGGCAATCCACACTGCACTTAACCACCAGGACAGCACCAACTCATATGTGAGGATGCTGTTTATCGACTTCAGCTCCGCCCTCAACACAATCATCCCTTCCAGACTCATCCACAAGCTAAGCACACTGGGAATAAGCACCACACTGTGTAGCTGGATCATGGACTTCCTCACCTGCAGACCACAGTGTTTTAGGATGGGTGAACACACCTCACCCTCCCTCACACTCCGCACAGGATGTCCCCAAGGCATTGTTCTCTCCCCATTGCTGTACACTCTGTACACCCACGACTGCATCGCAACCCACAGTTCCAACACCATCATTGTCACTGCTAAAGACTGCAACCAGAACACAACCACACTGCTAAAGACTGCTACCAGAACACGACTACACCGCTAAAGACTGCTACCAGAACACGACTACACCACTAAAGACTGCTATCAGACAACGACTACACCACTAAAGACCGTTACCAGAACACGACTACACCACTAAAGACTGCTATCAGAACACGACTCCACCGCTAAAGACCGTTACCAGAACACGACTACACCACTAAAGACTGCTACCAGAACACGACTACACCACTAAAGACTGCTCCCAGAACACAACTACACCACTAAAGACTGCTACCAGAACACGACTACACCACTAAAGACTGCTCCCAGAACACAACTACACCACTAAAGACTGCTACCAGCACACAACTACACCACTAAAGACTGCTACCAGAACACGACTACACCATTAAAGACTGCTACCAGAACACGACTACACCACTAAAGACTGCTACCAGAACACGACTACACCACTAAAGACTGCTACCAGAACACGACTACACCACTAAAGACTGCTCTCAGAACAGAACTACACATCTAAAGACAGCTACCAGAACACGACTACACCACTAAAGACTGCTCCCAGAACAGAACTACACCACTAAAGACAGCTACCAGAACACGACTACACCACTAAAGACTGCTCCCAGAACACGGCTACACCACTAAAGACTGCTCCCAGAACACGGCTACACCACTAAAGACTGCTCCCAGAACACGACTACACCACTAAAGACCGCTACCAGAACACGACTCCACCACTAAAGACTGCTCCCAGAACACGACTACACCACTAAAGACAGCTACCAGAACACGACTACACCACTAAAGACTGCTCCCAGAACACGGCTACACCACTAAAGACTGCTCCCAGAACACGACTACACCGCTAAAGACTGCTCACAGAACACGACTACACCGCTAAAGACTGCTATCAGACAACGACTACACCACTAAAGACCGTTACCAGAACACGACTACACCACTAAAGACTGCTATCAGAACACGACTACACCACTAAAGACTGCTATCAGAACACGACTCCACCGCTAAAGACCGTTACCAGAACACGACTACACCACTAAAGACTGCTACCAGAACACGACTACACCACTAAAGACTGCTCCCAGAACACAACTACACCACTAAAGACTGCTACCAGAACACGACTACACCACTAAAGACTGCTCCCAGAACACAACTACACCACTAAAGACTGCTACCACAACACGACTACACCACTAAAGAACGCAACCACAACACGACTACACCACTAAAGACTGCTACCAGCACACAACTACACCACTAAAGACTGCTACCAGAACACGACTACACCATTAAAGACTGCTACCAGAACACGACTACACCACTAAAGACTGCTACCAGAACACGACTACACCACTAAAGACTGCTACCACAACACGACTACACCACTAAAGACTGCTCTCAGAACAGAACTACACATCTAAAGACAGCTACCAGAACACGACTACACCACTAAAGACTGCTCCCAGAACAGAACTACACCACTAAAGACAGCTACCAGAACACGACTACACCACTAAAGACTGCTCCCAGAACACGGCTACACCACTAAAGACTGCTCCCAGAACACGGCTACACCACTAAAGACTGCTCCCAGAACACGGCTACACCACTAAAGACTGCTCCCAGAACACGACTACACCACTAAAGACTGCTCCCAGAACACGACTACACCACTAAAGACCGCTACCAGAACACGACTCCACCACTAAAGACTGCTCCCAGAACACGACTACACCACTAAAGACTGCTACCAGAACACGACTACACCACTAAAGACTGCTCCCAGAACACGGCTACACCACTAAAGACTGCTACCAGAACACGACTACACCGCTAAAGACTGCACACATTGTTTTTGTCTATTTGTCTTTGCACTGCTCTATTTATAAATACACACATATATTCTACAACTGCACTGGAGAAGGAGCCTGACCGTGTTTCGTTATACTGTACAACCCTGTATTGGTATAATGACAAAGCTGAATGGAATTGAATTTCAATATTTCTGGATAATTCAGCAGTTGAGGTGTAAAATGGTTTATTGTAGAGAAACAGACTGTGGTTTCTATACAGTGGTGGTGATGATGGGAACCAGGAGTCTCCCATATCTACAACACAAATACAGTCACATTATTCACAGTCCAAATCCACCAGTGAACTCACACAAGTCTTCTGAGCTTTGATGTACAGGTCTGATGATGGGAAGATGAATCCTGGGGATGGTGACTGTTTAGCTCTGACACCCCCTTCACATGTCCCCTGTAACGGTCACTTGAAGGCCCTGTATTGAGCGCATGCATGCTGTACAGTGTGAGCGAGAGAGAAGAAACGTTAACATAACGTTAATGTAACAGTTATACACGCAGGTGGTTGCACCAGGTTGTAGTCTGTATGTTCTGCCGCACTGCTGTTATCCGGGATTGTGATGAATGAGGTGTGGGTGCTCCCCTTCCCAATTAATGGTCTCCGGTACAACGCAATGGCTGTTGCCTAAATGGCTTTCTCTGCGGAGGTCTGGGCATGTGGCTAACCATGGGTTGCATCTCTCTCCCTAGGAGCCTTTACCCAACTACCCCCAAGTTAGTTACACCCTCCACCATGAAGGGAGTAAAATAAATGGAGTAAAATGCATTTTTATCCAGAACTTGTTCACAGCAGTGTCATAAAGCATCGTTCCAGACATCAGGCAGCGTATTTCTAGTTTTATTATTTTTCTTATTCCAGTTCTCATTTACTCAACATCAATTTGAGTTTATACTGCCATAACCCACAACTCTGAGATTTCATCTTTGCTGAGGGACACATTTTTACCCCATTATTTTCTACACTGGAATCATGAACACTATGTATGCAGTCGAAGTTCATTCTCTGATATGAGCTCCGGCCAAACCAGATGAACCCAGATGGTTTCCATTCCATCACACTCAGCAGCATCTGCTGTTCGAGGAGACCATTTGCATTAGCAGCGCATGCTTCAGTGCTCTGGTAGAGTTTATAGTGCTGGGAGTTTCATGACTGCTACAGCAACTTCTCCACCCACAGCAGCCATGACCTTACTCCCCATCTTCATCTGGACACTGATCTTCTGGACTCAAGGTCAGACGCTGGTTCAGAGTGTAGTTCTAAGTTTAAGAAAGCTGTAAAACTAATAATTCTGTATCATCCATATACATTTCAGCTCTACTTAAGTTTATTTGTGTTTGTTTTTTTCCAGAGTCCACATGTCAGTATACTGTAACTCAGACTCCTGCAGTGAAATCTGCTCTACCAGGAGACACAGTCACCATCAGCTGTAGGATCAGTCAGGCAGTGTACTATCTCAGCTCATATGGTCACTTCTTACACTGGTACCAGCAGAAACCTGGAGAACCTCTTATACTCCTGATTAAATTTGCCAATCAGCTTCAGTCTGGTGTTCCAGCTCGTTTCAGTGGCAGCGGATCTGGAACAGACTTCACTCTGACCATTAGTGGAGTCCAGTCTGAAGATGCTGGAGATTATTACTGTAAGAGTTACCACAGCAGTGTTGAGCTCACACAGTGATACAGAGCCGTACAAAAACCTCCTTCAGACTGTAGAGAGACGGCACTGCTGCAGAGGGACCTACTACAGGTGGTGGAATTGGAGGATGTGAAACAGCACAATCACTCACTAATAAATAAACACTGGAAAGTTACTATACGACCTCATGATGGTCTAAACACGTGTCTGACAGTTATTAAGTTATGCCTTTATGGAGCTGGCTTTGTGCACAGGAACACCGTCACGCTGGAACAGGAACGTAAAGCATGATGCATCACTCCAGACAACATGTTTCCACTGCTCCAGAGTCCAGTGCTGTACACCACTCCAGCTGACACCTGGTACTGAACCTAGTCTTAGTCTTGTGTGCAGTTACTCAGCCATGAAAACCCATTTCATGGAGCTCCTCCTGGTTCAACACTCATCAGCAGGTGGTCTCCTGGTTCGTTTCTGAGCTGTTGTTGCTCCTACATGCTTCCATTTCACTGTAAAAGCACTCAACACTCCCAGAGGAAGAGAGAGGTCCACCCTCACCTCAACATGCCAGGCTCTGTCTTTGTTCTAATCCAGCTCTGTTGTATCCATAAGATAAGATAAGGTAACCCTTTATTATCCCACATGGGGAAATTTGCATTGTTACAGCAGAAGAATAGCAGCAGAGCTAAAGACGAGCCTTCCCAGTAACTTGGACCCACATCAGTTCGCCCTACCAAGCCAACAGATCCTCTGATGATGCGTCTCCCTGGCTGCACTCAACCACCTGGACTATCTATACTGAACATCTGTACTAAGCAATTTGGCTGTTACCTGAACATTAAGCTGCTATTCTCCCACCTGCACTGAACACTTTATATATCTATACTGTTTACATCCACATACTACTGATACTGCTCTACTCTTTGCACATGTCCTCTACACGTACTGTACTGCTGGCACACACTGTTTTTGTCTATTTGTCTTTGCACTGCTCTGTTTATATATACACACATATATTCTTCAACTGCACTGGAGAAGGAGCCTGACCGTGTTTCGTTATACTGTACAACCCTGTATTGGTATAATGACAAAGCTGAATTGAATTAAATTTTAATATTTCTGCATAATTCAGCAGTGGTGGTGATGATGGGAACCAGGAGTCTCCCATATCTACAACACAAATACAGTCCCATTATTCGTAGTCCTAAAACACCAGTGAAGTTCATTCTCTGATATGAGCTCCGGCCAAACCAGATGAATCCAGACGGTTTCCATTCCATCACACTCAGCAGCATATGCTGTTCGAGGAGACCATTTGCATTAGCAGCGCATGCTTCAGTGCTCTGGTAGAGTTTATAGTGCTGGGAGTTTCATGACTGAGAGCTGCTACAGCCACTTCTCCACCCACAGCAGCCATGACTTTACTCCCCGTCTTCATCTGGACACTGGTCTTCTGGACTCAAGGTCAGACGCTGGTTCAGAGTGTAGTTCTAAGTTTGAGAAAGCTGTAAAACTAATAATTCTGTATCATCCATATACATTTCAGCTCTACTTAAGTTTATTTGTGTTTGTTTTTTTTCAGAGTCCACAGCTCAGGTGACTGTAACTCAGACTCCTGCAGTGAAATCTGCTCTACCAGGAGACACAGTCACCATCAGCTGTAGGATCAGTCAGGCAGTGTACTATTACAGCTCAAATGGTCACTACTTATTCTGGTATCAGCAGAAACCTGGAGAAGCTCCTAAACTCCTGATTAAATTTACCAGTCAGCTTCAGTCTGGTGTTCCAGCTCGTTTCAGTGGCAGCGGATCTGGAACAGACTTCACTCTGACCATCAGTGGAGTCCAGTCTGAAGATGATGGAGATTATCACTGTCAGAGTTATCATTATATCAGCAGCACATATCTGTTGACACAGTGATACAGAGCCGTACAAAAACCTCCTTCAGTCAGACTCCACAGAGACGTCACTGCTACAGAGGGACCTACAGCAGGTGCTGGAGACGCACACGATCACTATTTCAGAACAAGGATCTACATGAGTAATTAGAGTACATTAGAGTAGTAGAGTCGTTACATTAGCGCAGTGTAGCCGAGAGAGGTTTTGGATCTGACGGTTTCTTGAAGCTGCAGCATGTCAAATGACTTACACCGCTAGGTGATCACCCCAGTGGCCACCTCATGCAGATTTTAGACCCCATGAAACCAAGTACCCAATCTTGTTGTAAGATGTGAAACAGCGCATCCACCGACTCTGTAAAGAGTAAAACATAGCAAAGGTCCTCACAGCTGACACGGTTCTCCATGCCCGTGTTAATGCACCAGTGCAGCTGAGTGCCCCTCTTTCGTGAGTACGTCTTTTTTTTCTTTCAGTTTTCATCATTTTTGACTGACAATCAATTAATTTCAGTCAGTTTCTTGCACCAGTTTTAAATAAATGACAGTGAACCTCAGGTCTTCTAAAGTCTTTACCACTTGCCTTTAAAGGAGCAATATGTAAGATGATGCAAAACCTGTCAAATTCATGCTCCAACCAATAGGGTGCAGCGTATCCCCAGAAAAATGCGTTGTCCGGCCCTATCATAAGAAACAAGGAAATGCACAGTCCCTACTCCTCACTGTTAGCATTAACGGCTGGTTACTTACCACTCTAGAAAACACAGGGCCAGTTCAGCATCATCTCAACTTCATCCTCTACAGTGACTCACTGTGTCTTACTCAGGTACAAAGAGGCCTGCTAACTTCTCTGCAGCACAACACGTAGACTTTCTTCACAGTCTGTTGATGGATTTAGGTACTTTTGTAACGTTTTAATCCAGAAATCTTACATATTGCTCCTTTAATCTTCCTCCAGGTAACCCTGCAGTCTGCTGGTCTGATGACAAGTATGCTCCGTTCTTCTTCAGCTCCTGAATCTAAATGCACCTGTCTGCTTCAATAATGAAGGGACAGTAGAAGCAGAGTCTTTATGGTGATGTCTCCCAAAATTTCCAGGGCGTTCACTTAATAGTACTGGAGGGTCCTTAAAGAAGAGCACATGCTCCACACCCCATCCCCCACAACCTGTGGTCCACATGTGTGGTTTAATTTGGAATGACTGCGTGAATGTTTCCCACATGCCCTTTAACCCTTACAATTAAACAGTCTGCTTATGGGACTGTGCCTTTAAGACCTAAATGCAAATGAATAAACGAGCTTGGTTCTGATAAGCTGCCCTGATAGCTGGCCTGAAACTCCGCCTACTTTAGTTTTTTGGCAGATAGATATTTGTATATCAGTAGATCATGTTCATGTGTTTCTGTGTCTATAAAGACAGTAGCATTGGACCAGTGTTAAACAGTGGTTGCCCTTGCGTAATGTAACCGGGCAGTGGTTCTTTCTAATGTAGGAACGTCATAAAGAAAGGTAAACATGCAGCCTGTAGTTCTGCCCTGAGGGTAGCTGTAAAATCAGGGTGACTGTATTTCAGATGTCAAAAAAAGAGGACAGTAGGAGCAGGAGGGCGGCACAGGGCTGACTGTAGAAAGCACCATAGGCTGTTATAAATCCTGGCCAGACGCCTTTTCTGTCATCCTGTTTGAGGAGTGCATTAAAGTGAAGACCATGTGATGAAGGTTTGAATTGTGAGTGTTGTGTCATCTCCAAGGAGACACAGCCAGGAATGAGGAAGATCTGAAAGGATAACTGATCTAAGATTTTTCATGAGGCCCACAGCCCCAGAATGAAAGTCAGACAGTGCTGAAAGAGAAGCTGGGCCAGTGTGTGGTTTGGAATGCATGGTGTAATATAGAAAGGTGGATATGAGTAAATAAGCTGGATTTCAGGACTTTACAACAACAATTCATTCATAATCTCCCTTTTAATTTCCAGTTCAGTTATTGATACACATGTGTATTATCTAGCAGAGGTTAATTCTCCAGTCTCCTGTCTTAGCTAGTGCAAGCTGATTAGAGTCCAAACTGTCCTCGAGCTCAGACACTGCCAGAAACAAAGGCCAGTGCTGATACCTGGGAGGAACGATACAGAATGTAACACAGCATATGTGCCACACAGTGCATTCCAATAAGTACTAGATCAGAGCTCTCTTACGTGCATCGCAAAAAGAGAACGTGGCATCAGACACACTAGAGCGCGTTACTAGAGCTAATACAGCCAGCACTTACACTTACGTACTATCAGTACACACCAGCCGCTCTGTTCATCCACTCACAGTCCACACCTACAGACACTTCACTGCAGGTAAACAGGGTCAGGTACTACTGCATTAGCCTTTATAGGACCTTTATAGGACTATTAGTCTTCAGCTGGAACCACAGCAGACCCCAGTGCCTCCTCATGATGTAAGGGTGAGCCTCTTCGCCCACACTAACCAGAGTCAGGGCTTGCTGAAGCCTATCCCAGCCGTCAGTGGCCACTAAGCAGGAAACACCCTGGCTTCATTTAGATACCAATAAATCTGATCCTGGATTGTAGTCGACTTACTTTGTGTCATGGAGGAATGGAGAACTGTTTGAAAAGGGTTGTATACAACACACGAAAAACAGAAGGATACTTTGTGGTGCTATATAGAACCCTGTACACCACCTTCTCCATCAGTCTGGTGTAGCTTTCCACAATGAGAAGAATCCTTTAGTCATGCAAGGTGTTCTTTGAACTGTTCATGGTTCTTTACAGATCCATTTTCTTTGCTAAGGAACCCTTTGGAGAACCATCTTTTTAAAGTGTGTGGCCATCCTCCATTCTTCCATACTCCACAAAATATTTAATAGATGATTTACAGAAGTGAGATTTCTGGAGGAGCTCTGCTCTGAAGATATTTACATAGACAGAAGAGACGTGGCTCTGAGCACTTCATGCTTCAATGCTCTGGGAGAGTTTATAGAGCTGGGAGTTGAACACTTCATGACTGAGAGCTGCTAGGGTAGGGTCAGTCAGGCAGTGTTCTCAAACTCATATGGCCAACATGTACACTGGTATCAGCAGAAACCTGGAGAAACTCCTAAACTCCTGATTAAAGTTGCCAGTCAGCTTCAGTCTGGTGTTCCAGCTCGTTTCAGTGGCAGTGGATCTGGAACAGTCTTCACTCTGACCATCAGAGGAGTCCAGTCTGAAGATGCTGCAGATTACTACTGTAAGGGTATTCACTGTCCTAGCGACTGTGTGTTCACACAGTGATACAGAGCCGTACAAAAACCTCCTTCAGACTGTAGAGAGACAGCTCTGCTGCAGAGGGAACTACTACAGGTGGTGGAGTTGGAGGATGTGAAACAGCACAATCACTCACTAATAAATAAACACTGGAAAGTTACTATACGACCTCATGATGGTGTAAACACGTGTCTGACAGTCTAAAGACTCTGTCAGTAATCAAGACCACCAGTCCGAGTCAGGACCCAGACCAGATTAAGAATTTTTTCTTTAATATAAACATATCACTAAAAGAACAGCTGCACCCAGAACGAAGTGTGGGGTTGCAGTGCTGTTGGGATGGTGTTTTAGATGCACAGTGTATATCCATGTAGACGTTTATATGGACAAACATGGGTTTATATGGGTTGATATATTATAAAAAAACAGAACATTCTAAAATATTAATTATCTAATATTTGCTTTTTTTATTTCCTTATAGTTCCCTAAATAATTAAATATTGATTATAATATCTAATACATTCCACTTTGTGTGGTTCATGATGCATAAGTTTAATTCCATAATTGCATATTTCCTGGCCACTGTCACAAGGACGTGTTCTGAGTATGTTTTTGCTGGTCAACCAGAACCAACCAGCACTAACCAGCATTAACCAGATCTAACTAGCACTAACAGTGACTGATCACCACTAACCAGCTCTAACCAGACATAAACCAGACATTCACCAGCAATAACCAGCACTAACCAGAACTAACTAGCCCTAATCAGAACTAAGCAGATCTAACTAGCACTAACCAGCTCTAACCAGCATTAACCAGGATGAACTCCATGCTGGTGTCAGCTGACCTGTTCAGCTGGGTGTATATAGATATATATCTAAAGTATCTGTTACTAACGTTGTTGTGGTTGATATTGTTAAACTGTGTGCTATGGAGGCTAAAATGCTAAAGTAAGGTGAAACACAAGGTCCCTTTCACATAAAATCTATCTATAATTTGCAGATTTTTTTTGTTGGTAAATATTCTTTATTTTATCTGAGTGTTTTGTTGACTTGTATATTTTATTTTAATAGATTTTGTGGCGAACTTTTATTTTGAAACTTGTGCGCACTGTTGTGGCAATGTTGTCGGTGCTCGGTTTCCCCTATTCTCAGAAACGCTGAGTAGACAGTTTTGGGGCTCTTGTTAAAAGAGTTAATTTAAGCACTTTTCTCTACATGTAATCGGTTGATTATGGTGTATAAAGCTGGTAGAAGTAAGATAGTTTCAGTTTTGTATGTGTGTTGAGTATATTCGAGAGGTAAATCGTGGGCCAAGGCTCCCAACACTACACTGGCCTACCTGTAATATGAATACCCTTGTAAGTCACTCTGGATAAGAGCATCAGCTAAATGCCATAAAGGTACAACATAAATGTAAGACCTGTAACTCGAGTAGACTTTAACCGGTCTGCTACAACACTAGTAGCTGTTAGTGTAAATGCACCAAGAAGGAAGAAATGTGGACAGAGGTCTCACAACACAAACTCTCCTGTCAGCCTGCATTTAATAAATGAATGAGTAAATCAGCAGCCCTTCACTGTTTGTCTTATTTGTATGCATTCATCCACATGAACATTAAAATACATTCTGTAAATTTATAAAAGACATTCACTTCACCTAGCTAGGTACTTTATACTCTGTTCTTAATGCTAATATCAACAGATACATTGTGTACAAAGACTCATGTAACATGAACAGAGTATCTTTTGGCCAAAACAGCTGCTAGGTAGCTACAGCACCATTAACCATTTACTTAGCTAGCATGTGTACGTGCGTAAACCAGCAAACCCAGGAAAATTCCTCTATAAAACATCCGGTTTTTCAACATATACATGTCTAACCTAAAACATAAGACGTGGACAGAGTTTCCACAACAAGGACCCTCATCTCAACCTGCATTTAATGAATGAAGAGGAAGAGAGTCGGATGCTCCGCCTACTGCCCTCTACTCCCTCCTACTGGCGCATTCAGGTATCGCTGACCAGAAGATTACTGGTGTTGTTCTGTAGCAGATTCACAGGTTTAAACACTGTTATACCTCCATTAATTCTGATTCTGTACATAGACTTCTAACCTCTTACATTAGCACAGAGCTAACCATGCAGTCACAGAGTTTCAATTGACTTTCAGCAGCTCTATGGGCTTTTGAAAGCTGGAAATCTGGAAAAATGTAAGCACACCAAAATGTAAGCTGACTTGTCACAGAGGTACAGACGTTTGTGTACAGTGGAAAGATCAGTGTGAGAAGGAGGAGCTCTGTTCTGTAGATATTTACATAGACAGAAGAGGCGTGGCTCTGAGTGCTCCATGCTTCAGTGCTCTGGGAGAGTTTATAGAGCTGGGAGTTGAACACTTCATGACAGAGCTGCTACAGCCACGGCTTTACTTCCCGTCTTCATCTGGACACTGATCTTCTGGACTCAAGGTCAGACGCTGGTTCAGAGTGTAGTTCTAAGTTTAAGAAAGCTGTAAAACTAATAATTCTGTATCATCCATATACATTTCAGCTCTACTTAAGTTTATTTGTGTTTGTTTTTTTCCAGAGTCCACATGTCAGTATACTGTAACTCAGACTCCTGCAGTGAAATCTGCTCTACCAGGAGACACAGTCACCATCAGCTGTAGGGTCAGTCAGGCAGTGTTCTATCACAGCTCAGTTGGTCACTACTTATACTGGTATCAGCAGAAACCTGGAGAAGCTCCTAAACTCCTGATTAGCCGTGGCAGTCAGCTTCAGTCTGGTTTTCCAGCTCGTTTCAGTGGCAGTGGATCTGGAACAGACTTCACTCTGACCATCAGTGGAGTCCAGTCTGAAGATACTGGAGATTATTACTGTCAGAGTTACCACAACGCTGGTGTGTTCACACAGTGATACAGAGCTGTACAAAAACCTCCTTCAGACTGTAGAGAGACGGCACTGCTGCAGAGGGACCTCCTACAGGTGCTGGAGTTGGAGGATGTGAAACAGCACAATCACTCACTAATAAATAAACACTGGAAAGTTACTATACGACCTCATGATGGTCTAAACACGTGTCTGACAGTCTAAAGACTCGGTCAGTTTACTCAGAGCCAGCAGGTTCTTTTTTAGCTTCATTAGTGATGAACTAATAAACCCTGCTGGATGATTACACACTAACCCTGTTGATCATGATCTGTAGAGAAGGTATGAAGGTGCCTGAAGCTAAAGAGAGTAGAGGAATTTTCTCACGTCAGTCACTCACTGAAGAGTATGAAGCACTTCTGAATTATACCTGGTCAATTTGCCTCCTTACTACCCTGCCATTTCCGAATGCTACCTTACAGGATACAGGCCCGGTTCTCTGCTCGACTGTTCCAGGAATCCAAGTAGGTCCTGATCCAAAGTTCCGTGTATGAACAGGACCCCCTTCCATGAGGATTCTTCCCCTGGCATGCTGGTCATTGTACAGCTTTTGTCTTAATTGCTGCTGTACCACTTTACCTTTGAAGTTGGGGTGGAGCAGATTTAAGTTGGGGTGGAGCAGATTTAAGTTGGGGTGGAGCAGATTTAATCTGGCTACTCTGGTCTCCATGCCTCCATCAGTGGTCTTTTTTTAGAAGCTCCTTTAATGTTTGGACGGCTCTCTCTGTAAGTCTGTTGGATAAGGCGTGGTCCGGAGCTGTGGTGACGTGGGTAATGCCATTTCTGGTCCTGAACTCTGTAAAATCACTACTGGTGACGCATGTCCCATTATCCGTTACCAGCGTTTCTGGAATACCGTGCTGACTGAAACTCTTCCTCAGGCATTCAATAGTGACAGAAGTGGTGGAGCAATTGAGTGGGTATGCGTCCATACACTTTTAATAGGCATCAGTGAGTATCAGGAACATTTATCCCATGAACGTTCCAGCATAGTCTGCATGTACTCTCCTCCGTGGCTTTTCTGGCCATTCCCAGGGATGTAGGGGAGCTAACGTTGGCCACCAAATGTAGCTGCGTGCTAAGGCTTTCATTTGAGTTCAGCAGGATGTGACTGGTGTAACTGCTTTAGCACAGCTTGTCTACCCGGTAACGGGACAATGGCTCTAGCACCCCATAATACACACCCATCATTGGTACCGAGTTCCTCCTGTCTCTATGCGAATGATGCCAAATCGGGATCTGTTACTTTGGATGGCCAACCCCTTAGTACATGCTCATGCACCAATGCCATCACCTTGTCTCTGTAGGTCCATTTCTGTACCAGTCTGGCTGTAACTAGGGATGTGTCCATTTGGTCCAGCAACAGCACTCTCTCTTCATTCCGGCAGTGCTCCAGTCACTTCTGCTGGCAGACGGCTGAGTGCATCTGCGTTACCGTGATCTTTGCCTGCTTCATATACAATAGTATATTCATATGTGTGCAATGTCACTGTCCATCTCTGGAACCTTGGTTAGGGCATCTGCAGCACTCCTTTCAACCCACCGAACAAAGTAAGGAGTGGCTTCTGATCTGTAGCTATTGGGAATTTTCTCCCATACAGATAGCTGTGAAACTTTTTACCTCCAAAGCTCACCGCTAGATCTTCTTTATCCAACTGGGAGTAATTCTTTACAGCTGCACTGAGCATTCTAGACACAAACCCAATGGGTCAAACCCAATCAGAGCCATCCCGCATGCTGTGTGAAAGCACTGATCCCACTATGTATGGAGAGGCATCACAGGCCAGCAGTAACTCCTCACTCGCATCATAATGCACCAACACTGCTGAAGTCTGCATCAGGGCTTTGGCACTTCTGAAAGCTGTTTCCTGTTCTTTTCCCCATTTCCACTCAGTGTCTTTTCTCAACAGTGTGTGCAGAGGAGCTAAAACGGTGGACAGGCCCTATTGGAGCTGCCCATTCTGAGAACAGGACTGGTTCTATACTCTTGTCTTCTAGGAGCTGCTGGAGTTCTTTTTCCACCAGAGGTTTCAGGGCATAACTCACCGGCCTTGGTTTGTAGAATTTGGGTAGAGCTTTCTTATCCACATGTATATGAGCCTTAGTGCCTCTGTTATTGTTAATTGTTAACCAATCAGGTTCTGCCCATCAGGTTTGGTCCTGTTCCACCTACCACCACCAGTGGTAGAGACTTTGTCATGTTGTTGTGATGCGCTGTTACATCCGTCTTGCCCTGCACCTCCATCTTTTCTCCAGTATATGTTTTGAGCACCAGGTTGGATGTTTGTAACTCAGGTATGCGTGTCTTCTGCCAGAGCTTGGAGTATTGGTCTCTGTTCATTACGGTCACTGCACAGCCTGTATCTACTTCAAACCTCACCTCCTCACCTCCACTTACACTGATCTTCTCTGTGAGGGTGCTGCTCTGTATACACTCTGCTTATTAACCAGTAAACTGTGTGCATCTCTCCTTCTTCTCCTGGCTCTTCCCCTCTTTCCTCTTTTAGCAGGTGAGCTCTCAGGCCTTTGGGTACTGCCTGGCTGAGATTGCCCTCATGAACCTCCAGCCCCCTTCTTAGAATGGTCTGGGTTTTCACCAACCTTGCTGCGACATGCCCACTTCATGTGATCTCTCTAACCACATCTGTGGCAGACCTGTTTGGCGTATCTACACTCCACTGGTGAATGTGGACGTTTACATCTATAACACAACTGGTCCTTCTTGTATTCGGACCTCACACGATGGACCACTGCTTGGGTTTTGTGTGCTTTCCCTGAGTCCTCCTGAAATTGTCCTCGTAGATCTTCCGGTTAGCAGACTCCACTGCTTGAGCTGTTTTCAAAGCTTTCTCAAATGTCAAATCCAGTTCAGCCAACAGTCTCCTCTGAATACCGTCATCACTGACCCCACAAACTAGTCTGTGTCTCAACATTTGTGGCAATGACTCACCATAGCTGCAGTCTTGTGCCAGTCTCCACAATTCAGCAACACACTCTGCAACGCTTTCACCCTCTTGGCGTAGCAGCTACAGGCACCTGAGCATCAGCTCCACTGTGGGTCTCATGCCCTGTTTCTGTAGTTCATCACCCGGCATGACCACAACCTTTACAATGACCAGCGTCTGGCTCTGATCATGAACTATCTATGGGTCAGCTCCATCTTGCAGTTACTCCATCCTGGACTAATAGGACTGGATGTAATAGATGTTCTAAGCTCCTCCTCCTGTTAGTTCTGTCTTTGTCTTCTCATCCGGGTTCGACCTGAGGAGGTTGGGTTCCGCCCTTGAGCCTGGCTCCTCTCGAGGTTTCTTCCTTACTCAAGGGAGTTTTTCCTGGCCACTGTTGCCTCTGGCTTGCTCAAGGGGGGCTTGGACCCTGTTCCCCCGGTCCCCCCGCCCCTCTCCTATGTCTGAACATTCCCTCTGTGTTTTTCTTATCATAACAAACTGATTTTCTGTGAAGCTACTTTGTGAATGTTGGTTGTAAAAAGGGCTATACAAATAAATATTGATTGATTGATTGGTTGAGTTGAATCTGAACCTCTGAAAAATTTCACTTGGTTTGGGGTTGAAGTGAGACTTGAGTAAAGCAACCAACTCCTCAAAAGTTTTCTTTGTACAGAGCCGTACAAAAACCTCCTTCAGTCTGTAGAGAGACAGCACTGCTGCAGAGGGACCTACTACAGGTGGTGGAGTTGGAGGATGTGAAACAGCACAATCACTCACTAATAAATAAACACTGGAAAGTTACTATACGACCTCATGATGGTCTAAACACGTGTCTGACAGTCTAAAGACTCGGTCAGTTTACTCAGAGCCAGCAGGTACTTCTTTAGCTTCATTAGTGATGAACTAATAAACCCTGCTGGATGATTACACACTAACCCTGTTGATCATGATCTGTAGAGAAGGTATGAAGGTGCCTGAAGCTAAAGAGAGTAGCCAAGACCACCAGTCCAAACCAGGAGCAAGACCAGCATGATGTGTACAGAGCATGGTTTTACTGGTCAACCAGCACTAAATAGCATTAACCAGCACTAACCAGAACTAACCAGCACTAACTAGCATGAACCAATAGTAACCAGCAATAACCAGCACTAAATAGCATTAACCAGCACTAACCAGAACTAAACAGCATTAACCAGAACTAACCACACTAACCAGCATTAACCAGCACCAACCAGCACTAACCAGCATTAACCAGAACTAACCAGCATTTACCAGAACTAACCAGCACCAACCAGCATTTACCAGCACCAACCAGCACTAACCAGCATTAACCAGAACTAACCAGCTCTAACAAGCATTTACCAGAACTAACCAGCACCAACCAGCATTAACCAGCACCAACCAACACCAACCAGCATTAACCAACACCAACCAGAACTAACCAGCATTAACCAACACCAACCAACACCAACCAGCAATAACAAGCACTAACCAGCACCAACCAGCATTAACCAGCAGAAGACCTGTGACTCTATGAGTAGCCTTTAGCTGGTCTGCTACTAATACTAGTAGCTGTTAGCACCGAGCTAACAATGCAGTCACTGGGATTTAGTGGACTTTCAGCAGCTTGAAAGCTGGAAACCTGGAAAAATGGAACTGTGACAGATTACTCAGATGCAGTCGATACATTCAGTGGAGTCAGGAGGTAACATTCCTTACAGCTTCATGAGGCAGAACTAACTGAAACTACTTCCTGCCACCCTAGACTAGAAAAGAACACATGCTAAATTACTAACAAAGGAACAGTTCACTACAATCCTCCCCTTCTGAAGTCATATGACAGCACCCTCTGGAAGAGTTCTCACGTCAGTCACTCACTGAAGAGTATGAAGCACTTCTGAATTACACCTGGTCAATATGCCTCCTCACTACCCTGCCATTTCCCAATGCTACCTTACAGGATACAGGCCCGGTTCTCTGCTCGACTGCTCCAGGAATCCAAGTAGGTCCTGATCCAAAGTTCCGTGTATGAACAGGACCCCCTTCCATGAGGATTCTTTCCCTGGCATGCTGGTCATTGTACAGCTTTTGTCTTTGTAACTGTGTGCTAAGGCTTTCATTTGAGTTCAGCAGGATGTGACTGGTGTAACTGCTTTAGCACAGCTTGTCTACCCGGTAACGGGACAATGGCTCTAGCACCCCGATATACACAACCCACTCCATTGGTACACGAGTCCTCAGCCGATTCTCCTGTCTCTATGTGAATGATGCCAAATCGGGATCTGTTACTTTAGATGGCCAACCCCTTAGTACATGCTCACGCACCAATGCCATCACCTTGTCTCTGTCGGTCCATTTCTGTAACAGTCTGGCTGTAACTAGGGATGTGTCCATTTGGTCCAGCAACAGCACTCTCTCTTTATTTTGGCAGTGCTCCAGTCACTTCTACTGGTAGATGGCTGAGTGCATCTGGGTTACCGTGATCCTTAACTTGGTGTAGCTCAGCTGGTAACACCACTATGCGCCAAGTAGCCACCACCACATGTGGGAGACTGGGGTTCGAATCCCGGGCTGAGTGACTATGCTGTGCTACACCAGTAAGAGTCTGTGGGCAAGATTCCTAACGCTACATTGGCCTCCCTGTAATATGATTAACCTTGTAAGTCGCTCTGGATAAGAGTGTCAGCTAAATACCATAAATGTAAATATTCATATGCGCACAAGGTCACCGCCCATCTCTGGATCCTTGGTGAGGCCATCTGCGGCACTCCTTTCAACTCACTGCACAAAGTAAGGAGTGGCTTCTGAACTGTAGCTATTGGGAATTTTCTCCCATACAGATAGCTGTGAAACTTTTTACCTCCAAAGCTCACCGCTAGACCTTCTTTATCCAACTGGGAGTAATTCTTTACAGCTGCACTGAGCATTCTAGACACAAACCCAATGGGTCTATCTGATCCATCCGGCATGCAGTGCGAAAGCACTGATCCCTCTACGTATGGAGGGGCATCACAGGCCAGCAGTAACTCCTCACTCGCATCATAATGCACCAACACTGCTGAAGTCTGCATCAGGGCTTTGGCACTTCTGAAAGCTGTTTCCTGTTCTTTTCCCCATTTCCACTCAGTGTCTTTTCTCAACAGTGTGTGCAGAGGAGCTAAAATGGTGGACAGGCCCTATTGGAGCTGCCCATTCTGAGAACTGGACAGGTTCTATACTCTTGTCTTCTAGAAGCTGCTGGAGTTCTTTTTCCACCAGAGGTTTCAGGGCATAAGGCACCGGCCTTGGTTTGTAGAATTTGGGTAGAGCTTCCTTATCCACATGTATATGAGCCTTAGTGCCTCTGAGCTGACCCATCTCCTCTTTGAAGACCTCAGAGTGGTTTTCTGACACTTCCTCCAGTGGTCAGTTCTCCCTGTAGGGCCCTAACTTTGTTAACCAATCTCTGCCCATCAGGTGTTGGTTCGTGTTCCACCTACCACCACCAGTGGTAGAGACTGTGGTCATGTTTGTTGTGAATGCGCGTGTTACATCGTGTCTGGCCCTGCACCTCCATCCTTTCTCTTTCCGGTATATGTTTGAGCTCCAGGTTGGATGTTTGTAACTCAGGTATGTGTGGTCTCTGCCAGAGCTTGGAGGTATTGGTCTCTGTTCATTACGGTCCAACTGCACAGGCCGTACTGGTACCTTATACTTTAAACCTCACCTCACTCACCTTTCACTTACGCTGATTTTCTCTTTGATTGGGTGCTGCCCTCCGTATACCACTTTCTGCTTATTAAACACGCTAATCATGGGTTTGCAATCTCCCCTTCTTCCCTCCGGTCTCTTCCCCCTCTTTCATCTTTTAGCAGGTGGAGCTTCTCATGGCCATTTGGGTACTGCCTGGACTAAGATCTGACCTCATTGAACTCCATGTCAACCCTTCTTAGAATGGTCTGGGATTTTTCACTCAAACCTTGCTGCCAACATGCGGCCTAATTGTGGCCTCTCCTAACCACATCTGTTGGCGCAGACCTGTTTGGCGTATCTACACCTCCCACTCGGGCGTGACATGTGGACCTTTGGCATCCTATAAACACAAACTGAGTCCTTATTGTCATTCGGGGGACCTCACACCAAGGGGACCACTGCTTGGGCTTGGTGTGCTTTCCCTCGAGTCCTCCTGCAATTGTCCCTCTTAGATCTTGTTTCGGTTAGCAGAACTCCACTGCGCGAGCTGTTTTCTCAAAGCTTCGTCAACAATGTCAAAATCCAGCCTCCAGCCAACAGTCTCCTCTCGAATACCGTCTATCACCGGACCCCACAAACTAGTCTGCCTATCAACAATTGTGGACAATTTGATCCTTTACCATAACTGCACAGTCTCTGTCGCCATAGGCCTCACGCTATTCAGCAAACATCACTCCTGCAACACTCTTTTCAAGCTCAAATCCCTTCAGACGTATTTGTAATTTGGATTAAACATTCCACATCAGGGACCAGGTGTCTTTCTCCGTGGGCTTTGTTTTTTAACGGCACTTCGACCCCAGACGTATTCTGACCACTTCAGACACAAGAAATGGATGGGGCGTAGCTCTGCCTGATCTACTTGGGTAGCTTTCGTAGAGGGGGGCACCCGAGGTCTTGTCCTGCCTCAAATGAGGGCCATAATTGTGTGCATTTTAGACTTTCAGCCCCTGCAAGTGAGCCTGAGGACAGTCAGTGATAGTGTAGAGAGGACCATTTCCACATCGCGTCCTGAGTATCACAGTGGAAGGACTCCACTCTGTCCCACATAGTTCCTTTTGGCCCAGCCTTGTATAGATCCTCCCTGAACGGTCACGATCTGTTTCTAATAGCTCGCCAGGTATATTTAGATTCACAGTGTTGTTGTAGGCTCGTCGGTCCCTGGCATCTTTAGTTTGTCCATAACCTCATAGTGTTGATCCAGGGCTTCTGGTGGGGAAATGTTCTGACATTGATCTTTGGAACAACGTCATCAGTGCATTTACTGATGTAGCTTGTGATGAAGTCAGCATATTCATTGAGGTCAGTGCCAGTTGCCTCACCAAACATCTGCCAGTCTGGATTCAAAGCAGTCCTGAAGTGTGTAGATGGCCTCCTCACTCCACTGGTAGACTGATCTGAGAACTGGTTTTGCCTGTTTACTTCACCCTCTTGGTAAAGTCTGGAGTTGAATTTCTGAACATCCTCTCTCGGGGGATTTCGCAGGCTTAGTAATCTATCTCATTAAGGGAGAGGTAGCCGGACCAACACACAGCGGAGCAAAAAAGAAGTACAAGTATACGAATCTGGATTGGAAAAAGAGTGTAAAAGACATTTGAAAAAGTAAGTATTTAAAAATGATATGGTGAATGGAGTAGTAGAGAATGGTGGTGAAGAGATATAAAGGGGGACATGTTTGATGGAGGCTAGTTGGACTGTTTACTGACCAAGTCCTTCTGCGCCAATTATGTGATACATTAGCCCGTGATGCATGTCGCCACATTCAGTGTGAGTCATGACTTAAACATCTCTTTATCTTCAGTCTCCACAAACGCCTTTACATCCTCACTATTCAGTAACCAATTT
>JAMWET010004635.1:10000-24762 GCA_024036415.1 Prochilodus magdalenae | reverse complement strand
CCAAAAAACTACCTTTTTCTCTAAAATTTTCATTGCTTCATGATCTTTTTTTTTTTTTTTTTTGGTTTATTTTGGTAACACAAGCGTCCTTGGGTTTGTGAAAGGCGCTCTATAATGTGATAACCTATTATTATTATTGATTATTATATATGAAAAAGATTAATTAAAACCATTACTCAGGTTCAATGTTGTAGACAATTACATAATAAATATTGAAAAATAATTTAAAAACCCCCCGATAAAGATAAACCAGGAAAGACAGCTTCTTTACAGGCCTTTTTATTGTTTTACATGAGAAAAATAAATGTTTGTGTTCTCAGAGAACTGTACATACATAAACTCTCTCACCAACATAACACACGTACACAATGGAAATGTGTCTTGTTTTTCACCTTTAATATGTTATTAGAAACTATGAAGGTTTTTTTTGTACAGCGGATTTTTAAAGATGTCAGTAAGCTTGGGAAATGGGTTTAGAAAGAGCATTTATGCTATTTTGAGGTCCTGATGAACAGCCATAAAAAAACCAAAAGCAAGCCATCTATTTTCTTAAATCTTGAATTATTTCGATTGAGATTGATTTTATACTTTACTCCATTGAAATGTCTTTCATCTTCATTTTCTGTTTTGGCAGCACTGCAGCATGAATCTCACCTACGCTGATTGTGTAGCAGCTAACTAGTTTTAGCAAATCCAAAGCTATCCTGCCGTGTCCACACTGTGACAAATGGCTAGCCAAGGTCTGACACAGATGCAGCCATACAGGCATCAGGAGAATCTACCTTATCAAAGAGCAACTAAAAAAGCTCAAGGGACAATATTAAAAATCTCTTCCCCAGTCTCACTTAGAGTTTCGCTAGTTAAACTGGGAGAAACTGGGGCTGGAAAGTCCCCATCTTTATCAACCGCCAGTCCGAGGTCTTGAGAGAGGATGTTAATGATGAAGGAGTTCAGCTGCCAACTGGAGTTACTGACGAAACCAACATGGTCAACCAACCCCTAAGAAACACTCCATACACAATCCCAAATGTGGAATTCTGGACCTCGCCAGGAACTAGACGACTAACAAGCCTTCAAAGGCCAAAGGACATATAGTAAGAAGAGATAGCAGTTTGATAAGTACGACGTTTTTATGCATCATCTCAATCAACGAGATTTCAAAATAAGAATGACCTACATGCTGGCCATAAGAGCTCCAGAGAAACGAAAAAAAAGCAGTTTAACTTCATCAGACATCAGAAGATAGCACCAAGTGACATTGATTCAGTAGAATGAAGACAAAATAGACACTTAACCTCCCTGCCACCACACTCTCCTGAAAATCCGAAGTTACTGGTTTAGGAAAACCTAAAGAATGTTTGGAAATCCCAAAGTTTTTCCTCATCTCTTCTATGGACCTCTCTAAATTTGAAATTGAAGGAGTTTGTAGCCACATCTGCTGGACAAGAACTTTTTCTCAGCCAACCATAAGAAGTACGCTCTGCTGCAGTCTGTACCGGTCAGAGTCAGTTCTCTGGGGGGCTATGCTGGAGAGAAAGGTGAAGATAGTTTGAGAAAAGAAGTCTGAGGCTGCGGCCATTGTATCCGGTGGAGTCACGACAGCAGGCCCCATTGCCTGTTCTGTCATTCGCATTGTGATTACGGCCATTGGTGGGGTCTTTCTTTCACACGGGGCTACTTATGCCTTTGGCGCTGCACGACAAATCTATCCGAGAAACTCGCAGATCGTGTGAATGTGAATAAGCCACATCTGGAAGTTTCCCTGGACAAGTCCCCACTTTTACAGGACCTCACCCAAGCGAGAAAAAAAGAAAAACAGCACTACGGATGGGAGGCTTCCTGCATGTAGGAGAGTTTCTGTGTAGTCTGATTCCTGGTGTTTGGGAACGGGGGCCGCAAGCAGCCGCCATCTCTTTCCCAGCATGCACGTAACCTGCTTCAGAATGTCTGGAAGTGTGTATCTAAAGAAGTGTTTTTTAAAAACAGAGGAAAGCCAGAAAGTGGCTGAGAGAGGCGGAGTTAAAGTACAAACACGCTTCATATACACCAGGATAGTAATACCAATAAAATAGTAAACAGATCAGAAAAAACTTCTACACGGATACAGTCTAATCTTCAGTGAATGGCTCACTTGTCAGAACTAAAACCTCACATGTCTTAAACCATAAAACTTCACTGGAGAATCACAATACATTATGTGATATTTGGGTGTGTTTTTAAATATATTTTATGTAAACGACCAGTGATTAACTTTCTAAATTTGTGATTTCATGGAATACATGTAAAGGGTGGGTTTGGATTTAAAATCCATAATTTCCATTTGTTAAGATTGTTGTAATTTATACCAACCAATTACAATAAATGTTAGCAACGATGAACAACAAACCAATTATTAGTTTTTTATTTTTAACAGTCTTTTTTATACCAGTTCTATAGATTGTTGTAAGTTTAATACTATATAAACTGGTACTTCTTCCCTTTAAAACTCATTGTCAATGTTGATTAGATAACTTCCAATTATTACTCCTCTGTATGTTTCTTTGTTGGCTGGGAATATGCTGAATGAAACTTTGTACCATGTTCGTAAATGAATTTGAGTGTTGAGAACCTAAAAAATCTAACAGGTGTAAACATTTAACAACATTGATATGTGTTAAAATAGCATAAACACAAATTTTATGTTTTTAGACCAAACAGCAAACACCATGTACCTTCAGATTTGTTCCCTCCTTATTGAGCACAGTGTGCGAACACAAACTGAAAAGTACAGACCATAATTAGTTTGCGCAGAGGCTCAAGTAAATCCGGTATCACCTGCATAGTTTTGGGAAGATATGCATAGTCATGTGGGATTATCCAAGAGGAGGGCAGGTTATAAATCAGAGTGGCCCAAGAATTGAACCTTGGGGGACACCACAGGTTCACTAGAACAGTTTCTAATTAAGTATGATTTAAGAAACTTCCAGAGGTTTGTGGCCTTTTGCAGGTATGAACCGACCCATAATATGTCTTGAGGAGTCCAAACCCAGATCTTATAATTAGCTTATATGAGAATCTTTCACCAAGCCCTGTCCTTATCCATAACCCTTATTCCACAGTCTCGCTTGAGTGGCTCCAGAGGCACATACTTGTATTTACTAAAAAGGACCTCCATAGCACTTAAAATCTCAGCAGGGTCCCGAGTGAAGGCGATATCGAATGGCAACAGCCTTCCTAACCAACCAGCCTTCCTAAATGCACCATCAAAACCTTCAAAAATCTCCCATTCGCCTAAAAGACGCAAATTCGTGTCACGCTCATTTCGTTCCTTGTTAAGTAATTTTGTTTTTGACTTCCAAAATTGCATTATTGACCAGTTACTGGAAAAACACAAAGGACAGGATGCCCTTTTCTATGATATTTGAGTTCACTCCCCCATGACCAGGCCACCCTGAAGCGTTCATTCGTCTCCTCTCGGGTTCCTTGGGAGGGGTGTACTGTCATGACTCCAGGTTTAACCCTGACTACGCCAATCTCCCGCGACTCCATTTCCACAGAATGTACCAACGACAGTTGAATCACCATACAGTGACAGTAGAGGCCTCTTGTTAATTTTAATTTTATACAGTAACAACTGTGCATAACATGTGCTTTGTCTCTTTGAACTTTAAAATCAATAATTTGGTGTGTTTTGATTTTTTGAAAGTAATAAAAAGTTCTCATACTTCACCGTCGCATAATTCAGGGTGTTATATATGTTTTGGTTCAGACAAGAGGCAACACCATAACTGCCTTTAAGGCAGATCTCACCCTTAAATTAAAAATGGAAAAAATGGTAAATTGGAGGCTTTTCTTTTAAGACCCTGAAAATGACTTCAGGGTCCTTAAATCGTGTGTCTGTATGTGTCTGTATGTGTGTGCGTGAGTGTGTGTGCGTGTGTACCTTTAGGGTATGTGTGTCTCGTTCAGACCAAAATTTTATAGTAGACAACAGGCTTGTTGCTTGTGTTGAAGTTGCTGTTGTTCCAGATATAGCCATTCTATTAGTATAAGAAAAGGGGCTCTCCCCATAAAACGTTCTCCACCTTCTTCCCCAAATATCAAAAGAGTGGGAACTTACTTGGGAAGTTTCTTAGGAATTAATTGTAAAGGACAAGTGCCTGGCTGGATGGAGCCTTAATGGAACCTACTAACAAATATTAGCTTTCTAGAGTAAGCCATGGTACAGGGGAATCTGTATTATTCCAATGTCTTCAGAGTTCTGAAACACCAAAACGGTTGTATTATATAATTTGAAATCTGGAAGAGATAATCTCTCCCCCCTCCTCCCCAATGTCACTTTTTGGATGTTGTATATTTTTAAATTGGTTACTTTTTTTGTTCCATATAAATGTACTTACCATTGATTTCAGTTCTTTAACAATCCCATGGAGGATATGCATGCCATTGGCGAGCGTGGAGAAGAGGACATTGGAGTTTCTAGACTGAACGTTCATTTTAGAATCGTTGCTATCATACCGATGTAAAGTTAGACCACAATGGGGAACACCTATTGATATCATCTCTTAATCCTGTCGAAATAAAGAAGAATAATTAGTTGTTTGCAACACTGTTGGTGAATATTGTAATTCCCAAAAGTGCTTGGTAATTGGAATTTGTGCTGGGAAGGGAACCAGTTAGTTGTTTTTTAACTGCTTGCATTTTTTTTATTAGGTAATCATTATTCAGTAATTATTATTTTTGAGTTCATTTCTATAACCAAAAAGTTTGCTTTAAACTCAAAAGCACCGTACATAAGCACTTTTAAAACAGAATCTGTGTGATACTTGATATAAAAGAGTTAAAAATATCATCAGCATAGAGAGACATTTTTATAGGGATGTCTTCCTACATATGAAGGGAAATTATCAATGAGTTTGAGACATGACTGCTTTTGAGTACCCCAGCAACGGTATCAAGCTGGTGATCCACTAAAAACCTAAGATGATATGCATTCAATATAGGAACGAAATGGTCAGGTTCATATTGGCAGTCATATACAGGACATTGGAGCATATTTTGTAATATTTTTTCCAACATGTAGGTAATACAACAATCTTCACGTCTCCACCACTACATGAAAGATGTCAATAGAAAAGTTTCAACCCCTAGTTTTATTTCATGAGCCGACGATGAAGCCTATCCACCCTCAAATGTCTATTTTGAACAACACTGAAACATCTATAGACTTCAATAGAAGAAGAAAGATTGTGCAAAACACTTGACACGAGGTAAGTTCGCATTGGCATCCATTATCTAATTATCTGGACAGATTTACGATATGCGGCCAATGCAGGGAACAGGTCTAGATTTACATGGCTAATTTAAAATATGTGTATTATCGCTGATATGGCCATCCTCACATTTATAGTGGTGGAAGAGGACCTCACGTCCGAGAGTAACACAAGAAGAAAATTCTAGATTTTAGTATCCTCCGCTTCACGGAGAGGAGACACAGCAACGCAGTAATCATCCCATCATGAATTGAAAGATTTTATTGTTTCCTTGACATGAGGCCTGTGAATATTGCTTGAAGGTGCCGGAATTACCAAAAGCTAATGGAAAACTCTGGAGCCGTAGTGTACATTGTTCCTACAATAGACACTGTTATGGCAAAATGGTGATGGCAAAATATCAGACCCAGTCTGTCGAACCATAGCAGTCTGCGAGACATACTGGTTATGGTCACTTCTCAACACAAAAGTGTTAAAAGCACTGCAGCCACTGAAAGAAAAACAACTTCTGCTGTCAGTGAGCTGAACACCAAAGGATCCAAGATGTGCCATCTCGCTGGAACTCCATGTTCTGCATGCTGTGAAACGTTCCATTGTGGAACAAAAGATGGCCAGTTACCCTGCAGTGCTGTCTGACCCTGGAACAAGCAAAGAATGACTGGCGTGATTTAGTTTTTTTTTAGATTTAACAAACAGGCCCACTGGAGAATCGCAGATGGACCACTGTTTCAGTTTCTGGAAGCCCGTGCTCACTTGGACAGAGTTACTGTCAGCAGGACAGAAAATGCTTCAATGTCTGCCATTCTGGCCCATGCATCATCAATATTGATTTAGACCACGCCATCTTTGCAGGTATGCGAGGATTGAACAGTGTAGCCACTAAATCACTGAAGGGCAAGCTCACTGCCAGGATTTGACAGGAGGTGAGAGCTGACAGGGGACACTTTCAAATAGGTAATAGATACATGCCAATGCTGCAGCACTTGATCCGCGTCAGTTTAAAAAATGACTCGTTCTTGGGAGAATGTTCAAACACCACCAAGGTAGGGTATTATGACACCGTAGGCAAATCTGCTGCACAGAGGTTGTAATCAAAACAGTTTGAACGCTAGGACTTCAGCACGGAGGAAGGGTTGGAAAACTTGATGCCTCCCTCCCCAAAAAAGACTGCCACCGATTCAGAGTGAGATGAAAAACATTTACTTGCAGGACCAAAACAAAAAAGTTGATGCTGGGCCCCTAAACTGGTGGAGAAACAAAGAAGACCGCTATCCAAAGACTGTCCACAGCAGTCAAATGTGTGCTTTGGGCAATCCCCTCCACATCCACACCAGAAAGGGAATATTCTCCAAGGCTGGTTTTTATTGTTAAACAAGACCCGAAAGTTCACTTCTCCCAAGTAAATGTGAACAAACTAGTTTTCCTCTCCCACCAACATATCAAGGCTATAAGTAAAACCACATAATATGGGAACAATAATAATAGTCTCTCAACAGCCTTTTGATTTATATAGGCCCGGGACAATCGTTTGTTTTAGGACTAAGCTATTCAAGCTATTTATCTTCAATATTTTCAAGAACAGTAATTACAGGTGTTTATTTGTTGTTAATTTATTTATTACATTGTGAAAATTATTCTTGTTTAGAGAAATACAATCGCAATTTAGCCTGAAGGAATACAAGGAAATTTAATTTCTTTAGTCTAAAAATATTTGTTTTAATCTTGACTTATATTTCGTTTGTACTTAATTTGTATTTAGGAATTTTTAATGTTGAAGAGAAATTAAAGTTAGCTCATCCTGTTAATGAAGAGACATCTAGGGCATTTCAATAGTGGGCTTTAAATTTGCTTATTAATTTACGTTCATTTTTCACTGTTTAAAGTGAAATAAAAAATATAAATACATGAATGTTTACAAGCGTTGCTGTCTGTTCTCATTACTTTTTACAAATATCGCCCGACATTATTGGTAAGTAAACTAGGCTGCTATTCAGATTGTTAATTATTTCAATTGTGACAACAGGCGGGTGAAGCGCAACGTGGGTTAAGGGTTACAGATCAGGTTAGCACTGACATTCTTCAGAAAAAGTATAGAGAAGCCTATTGTAGAAGAGAATGCAACCAAAATTCAAGCTACTTCTGATCTTCATGTTAGTCAGACACCCAACACTGCTTCAAACCAGTGAGCTGACCTTTTCGTTTTATAGAAGACCATAACGGCTTGTTTGCGGTGAAGGAAAGCCGACCGGAAGACGATTTTTATTATAATTCCATTATTTTAGAACCTAAATTACAGATATTTTTATGTATTTTTCACAGCTAAGATTATTTTATTAAAAGATAAGTACAGCCTCTTAATATGGCCTGTCAATAAACGAGAAGAGAAATAATTATTTTCAGTGCGGGTAATATAAATAAACATTTTCAGATTTATCATTCTTTTTCATCTAAAAATAATTAAAATATTGACTTAATTTGGGTTTTATTTAGGAGATATGATGAAGGGTTCCTTCTACCAAAGAAAGCCGTTAAAAAGTGAAATGAAAAAGATACAGGCTATAAAGCGCAAATTTTCATATAAATATGTGCTTCCTGCCTGACGCTATACTCTGTAATTAAATCAGACTCCAGGATCGATCATCATACGCCACATCTCTTTTAGTTTCCAGAAATATACAAATATGTCCTCCTGTGACTCTGCTGAATTTCTAAATGAGAATTCAGAAAACAAAGAACCATGGAACATGCCCAAATTGATTTACTGATTACTAGATAATGTATATGGAGAAAAAAACACATGAACGAATAGTACGAATCGGCAGCCAGGACGGCGAAGTCCGGGCTTTTTTTTTTTTATGCTAGATTTTTCTCTTTTTAGACTGACAAAAATTTTTGAAGTCAGGTACAGCCCTACATTCAATCATATACAAAGACGTTCCAAGATATTAACAGAGATAATATGCAACCTCAACAGAAAAGAGACAGAAAATAAACATGAACATAAGGCATGTATACAAAAGAGCTGGAAATTTTTTTAGGATACATGGGCAAAAACGGCATGGGGTCGCTCACTGTCAGCCATCCAACCTGGCCTTTATCTTAACGAAGTAAACCCTTGTTTGCTGGAGTTTTCGCCAAAAAATCATCCGTCTGCGTCTTCACCAATCATCGCAAGCTTCGGCATTTGGAGAAAGAGGAAGATGGCAAACCTGACTGCAAAAGTGTCAACCTCCAACAAGGAGTCTCAAAGAAGAGAAATCTTCCCTTGTGAAAGAACCCTTGACCACAGCACGGGTAAAGCATGATATCGAGGACAGACCCAATCTGCATGACCATTTTTTCTTGGCTGTTGTCTCGCCAGTCTCTGTGGTAAATGTGCTTTCTGTGATCTGAGATACAAATGATAGATTCAAAATAGGTCCGTAGTTAGTCAGTTTTGGGCATGTGACCCATTGTAATAGTCTACCTTACAAGTGGTCTACCTTACAAGTGGTCATTCCAACATCCTACAGGTAAGCTGTCCTTCAGTATGTACACGACAGTCCTCAAGGTGGTCATATGTTCATCATCGGTTGTTTGGCCCACTATAAGGAAGGGCCTATTGGGGACTATTGTAAGGTCTGAAACTTAGAACTTAGCCTAATGCAGTCTAGCTACCCCAGTTATGGAACCTGGGTTAACATGTGGGTGATGGGGCCGTTACTATCCATAGCTCTCAGGCAAAATGAACACCTTTTGGGATAGATTGACTATTGTAGTAATAAGGGTGAAACTCTTTCCATTCCAAATGTTCAGAGCAAAAGCTCCTCAAATAAGCCGGCCATCCTTACCAGTGAAATATTACTCATTGAGGCACACCTGCTAACTTTGTCTCTGATCGTAGGGCACACTGTCTGTGGGACAATGGTGGGTTGTGGTTCAGAAACTTACCACAGCTTACATCCCCACACAAACCTTACAGAAACGGATCCATATTCATTCTCTTATGCTCCTGATGGCATTCCTTGGTTTAAAGAATAAACTTTTGATTGTGGGATCAGTGTTTGCCAGAATTCAGTGTTGGCCATCCAAGGAAAGGATGGAGTTCCGAAAGTTACAATCAAGCTGAAATAGCCTTGGGAAGATAGTTTAAAAAAGGACCTTTGGAGAGATTCCTTGGCCATCCCACACACACCCTGACCATGATGCGTAATAAACGATATCCAGAGGTACGGGGCACCAGGAGCTCATGCATCAAAAAAGTCCAAGAAAATGTGAAGGGCGGCTCAGTTCAGGCAGGATAAATACTACAAACTGAAGAGAACTAAACCAGAACTTTCAAGAAGGAAGGACAGAGTGTGGGGTAAGGACTGCCCTAGTTGGCTGAGAAATTGGAAAGGTTAGATAAACCCAAACATCAAAACCTTTTTTTTGCAGAATGAGTCTTTTTGTAAATAGTGCTGGTGGGGTGGAGGTGTAACAGATCCTGGTTTCACATAACCAGATATATAATTATGCCTTTGATGGGCCACTAGGGGCACCCAGCACAAAATTGGATGGCCTCAGAGGGAAGGGAAGTAGGGTTAGTATATGCACGGTGGGCGGTGGAGCAGAAAGGATAGTTTACATTCTGGGAGGGGAAATGTTGGAGTGTTTAATGGACATGAGCCAATGGGGCTTCCTAACTACCATTTTCAATTCCTTTTCTGAGAAACTCAACTAGTTCCACGTTCAGATGTGGAGTACTTTTGCAACTTCAGCAAGTGCAATGAGGTTGTTTTTTAAACTATTTTTGGGCTATTTCATGTGGTTTCAAGTTGATGAAACTGAATCAAAGCTGTATGTGGGCCAACGTGCTTGCTAATGTGTGGCTAATATGCTGTGTGCTGTGCTGTTATGCTATGCCAGTGGTGTTGATTAGCTTTGCTCTAGTGTAATGCTAACATGCTAATGGTGTTGCATGTATGTGCTACCTGTTTTGTTTATTAGTTTTGTCTTATAGATAAGCAGGTTCTATGTATTCATACCTCTAAAGTGGAGTGATTGGATTCAGGACACAACTGGATTCAGGATAAACTACCCTGCTCTTTCCCCCTGTTTAAGCATCCTACTAGACCAACTCTGAAGTTACTAACTCAAAAAACCTGAGGACCAAAAGACCCTTGTTTTTGAAACTGTGCCTAAACAGGCTCGGGTTGTGCAGTGTACATATGTAAATGCTAGGCGTTGGGTTTGTTCTTGTATTTCTTAAAAAAATATATAATGTGCTAATACAACTCGGGTTCATTGTTTTTGTCTGTTGTGGATTTTGCAATGTTTTTTCTCGAGTTTAAACTGTTACTTCCTTCCTTATCTGGCCGTAAACACTCAGCAAAAAGAAGTTGGAAAAGCAGTTGCATGTAAGTGCATGAGTATGGTTATAACATTGTTTATAGGATTATAGAATGGGCTTCTCACAAAGATTCAGTCAGTGTATATGAATCCATAAAAACTAAATACAAAATGAAAGTAAAAACGATAATACATTTCTGATATATATTCTTTCTATTGCAGAAAAAAAGGGAAGCACAGCCAACAACCGCAAATATATAAGACCAGACTTGCAACATTCTAGTGACTCAGTAGAATAAGACACAAGAGAGATAAGGCAAGACAGTTCAGAGAGGAGGAGCCTGGGGTGGAGGCTCATATAAATAAATAACTAGACAATAACTACTGTCAACAATGATGTCTAAAAACCTCCATAATGGTCTTAACAAGCACCTCTTCAAATCTACAAGATTCATGTAATATTTTCATCATAGAACATCAAGTTTCAACAAAAAGCTGATAATTTATAATGTAGCCTAACTGTTACCTGAATACTGTCTTTTCACTGTAACAGAATACAGCTGTGTCCATTACTACCCAACTCTGAGTACTACTAAATACTAAACAATTAATATCAATATTAATTTTAGTGAGTAGAGAATCAGACTGAATTGGCCAAGTACTTACACATACAAGGGGTTTGTTTGTGGTTACAGTAGCTCACAGTGTACAGGGTCTGTTAACCATTTTACACAGTACAAAGCACACATTCCCATATTCCAATGTTCCCATTGGTTGGAATGATTTCATGAAACATGTAGCAGAGAAGGTGGAGGAAGAACACCACATCGTGAAGTTAAAAAGTCACATGAGGAAACAAAGTTTCAAAATGTTTGTGTTCTCTAACTGTGCATACATAACCTCTTCTTCACCAACTTAACACACGTCCAACAGACTGTGATTATTTTTACCTCCAAAACTTACAAGAACTATGAATGTTTATTGTTGTACAGGGATTTGAAAGTTGTCAGTAAGCTTCATATTTAACCCAAACTTGGTACTGAGCTTAAATACCGTTTCCTCGCAAACAGAAACTATAAACCGTCACTACTGTGTAGGATCTTGCTGAGTGAAACTGAAATGTATGGGATAAGAAACATTTACGCTCTATTGATTCCTAATGAACAGTTATAAAAGACCAAAAGCAAGCTGTCTATTCCTTAAATCTTAATTATTTAAAATTGATTGATTGACTTTACTCCACTTAAATTCTTCATCTTCATGTCTGTTTTGGCAGCATTTGGAGCTCATCTACGCTGATTGTAGCACTAACTAGTTTTAGAAATCCCAAGCTATCCTGCCGTGTCCACACTGTGACAATGACCAGCCAAGGTTCTGACACAGATGCAGCCATACAGGCATCAGGAGAACCAACTTTAGAAAGAGCAACTAAAAAAGCTCAAGAGATGATTCAAAATCTCTTCCACGTCTCACTTAGTGTCGCAGTAACTGGTGAAACCGGGGTTGGAAAGTCCAGCTTTATCAACGCAGTCCGAGGTCTGGATGATGATAATGAAGGAGCAGCTGAAACTGGAAACCACCATGGAACCAACCCCTTACAAACATCCCACAATCCCAAATGTGGAATTCTGGGACCTGCCAGGAATTGGAAGTACAAGCTTCAAGGCAAAGACATATAGTAAGAAGATGCAGTTTGATAAATACGACTTCTTCATCATCATCTCATCAACGAGATTCAAAGAGAATGACCTCATGCTGGCCAAAGAGATCCAGAAACGAAAAAAGCAGTTTTACTTCATCAGATCAAAGATAGACAGTGACATTGATTCAGAGAAGAGGAAGAAGAACTTTAACGAAGAAGAAACTCTCCTGAAAATCAGAAGAAACTGTGAGGAAAACCTAAAGGAATTTGGGAATCCCAAAGTTTTCCTTATCTTTTCTATGGACCTCTCTAAATTTGATTTTGAAGAGTTTGTAGCCACACTGCTGACAGAGCTTCCACAACATAAGCAGCATGCTCTGCTGCAGTCTGTACCGGTCAGTTCTCTGGCTATGCTGGAGAGAAAGGTGAAGATGTTTGAGAAAGTGGTCTGGGCTGCGGCCATTGTATCTGGAGGAATTGCGGTGGTCCCAGTGCCCGGTCTGTCATTCGCATGTGATATGGCCATTGTGGGGGGTTTCTTCACACGGTGCTACTACGCCTTTGGGCTGGATGACAAATCTCTCAAAAAGCTCTCTGAACGTGTGAACAAGCCACATCTGAAGTCCCTGGACAAGTCCCCACTTCTGAAGGACCTTGCCCAAACATCAACACTGCGGATGGGAGGCTCTGCATTAGTAGAGTATCTGTGTAGTCTGGTTCCTGGTTTTGGGAGCACCACAGCAGCATCCATCTCTTTCACCATGACACGTGACCTGCTTCAGAAAGGTCTGAAAGAGTTAGCAGAGGAAGCCAGACAGGTGCTGAGAGAGGCGGGGTTAAAGTAACACGCTCATATACACCAGGATAGAATACCAATGAAATAGAAACAGATCAGAAAAACGTCCTACATGATACAGCTAGTCTTCAGTGTCTTCTGTCAGAACTAGGCCCAGTCTCATTTCTAATGTTTACTCCTACCTCTTGTTTTTGAGTGTAACCCTCCCCCTTAAAACTGAATAGTATAAAGTATATAAGGGGAAGTGGCTGAAATCTTCCCCCTATGAAATGGGACAAGCTCTCAAGAACCGGATACATCATCAGGTGTCATCAGCAGCTTTTATGTAAACAGATGAAAAGAAGCACAGACTTCAGTTTTACACATCAATCAATCTAACAAGCACCCCAAAAACAAGAGCACAAACAGAAACTACAGGACTTCATTAACAGGCAGGTAGCTGTGCTCGTAGGCGACAGTGGTTATCTTACAGTACAGCGGCTTTTTACCAGAGAAATTAAATTTATGGTTCTCTCTGGTCGCAGCCATCTTGCCAATGATTTGCAAGGCATTCTAGGAATTATAACACTCGGCTTGAAGTGTGCATCTAAAAAATCTCAATTTGAAGGGACATGTAGCCCTAACACTTTGCCTTACCCTTCCATCTCAACACCAATCAGGACAACCCTACCTCTAGATCTGAACATGCAAAACGGAGGGGTAGGGCTAAGTGTTAGGGGCAAGGGATAAATTGGATTGGGTCTAAAACAGGAAGTTCACAGGAGAAGCAAAAAACATTATGTATGTGTGGTTGTGTGTTTAATACGCTTTTAAACCCAGTGATTGTTCTAAATTTGTGAATTCATTCATAAATGTAAAGGGTTCTTTCGGATGTAAAATCCTTAATTTAATTTGTTAGATTGTTGTAATTATACTAATAATTGCACTGAATGTAACAATGAATAACCAATTAAAAGATTTATAGGTTTGTAAGTTTCATTTTATAACTGTCACTGTCACAGAATTGTTGCTTATATTCATATTAATACTCCTCTGTCTGTTTCGTGGTCTTTGTTGGATGGGAATCTCTGAATAAACTTTTTACTGTGTCATATTCTGTAATGGATTTGAATGTCGACACCTAAAAATCTAAACGGTGTGATAATTAAACATTTAAATAAACACTTAATATGTGTTAAAACGGCATAAACACAAACTTCTTTATGTTTTAGACAAATCAGCAACACCATCTACCTTCAGTTATACACACTGTTGGCAACACAAACTTCAAGTATAGACCATAATTGTTTGGGCAGAGATTGAAGTAAATCCCATATGTATAATTATGGGACATGCCAGGAATTGGAAGTGCAAACAAGGGCAAAAAATATATAGCAAGAAGATGCAGTATGATAAGTATGGTTTCTTCATCATCATCTCATCAGTGAGATGCAAAGAGAATGACATCATGCTGGCCAAAGAGAAAAGAAAAAGGGTTGCAGTTGCCTTCCTCAAATCCCACTGAAGATTTTCTATGGGGATCAGTCAGGCCGCTTCCAAATATTCCAGGACTTTTTCTGAAACCAGGTCATCCTGGTATTTATTGTGTCTGTCATTTATTGTATTTACTGTGTCTGAGCTCATCACGTGTGTGCAGGTCCTCAGCTGATTAGGGTTGGGTACCGGTTCTGCTGATTCATTCCGGCTCTTATCTGTTTTTAAGTTCCAATTCCAATAAGCTGCAAATGATACCAAATATGTAGATATAAATTATATTGCTTTT
>JAMWET010004635.1:0-7500 GCA_024036415.1 Prochilodus magdalenae | reverse complement strand
CCTGTGCTGAGTGTGAGGGATGGTGAGGTGTGTTTACCCATCCTAACAGGTCTGCAGGTGAGGAAGTCCATTATGCAGCTGCACAATGTGTTGCTTATTCCCATGTGTTTAGCTTGTGGATGAGTCTGCACGGGATGATTGTGTTAAAGGCATAGCTGAAGTCGATAAACAGCATCCTCACATATGAGTCATGTATGTCTGGAATAACTTGTGCACTTTGCCATATTTTGTAGGCAGCTGGGATCAGCCTTTTTTGGTTAAGGGGAATATGTAACGGTCACTGTAAGTGTGTGTATTAGGCGCATGCACGCTACCTACAGTGTGACATAAAGTGAGAAAAGGCATGGGCAGATAAGCATGCACAGTGGTTAGCATCAGGTTGTTGCCTGTATGCTCTGTCTCAATGGTGCTGTCCTGCAATATGATGAATGAAGAGTGGTTGCTCTCCATTACACCACGACTGTCTCCTGCATGGGTTTTTCCATAGAGGGCCCGGCAAGCAGCTAAATAACCGGTTGCATCTCTCTCCCAGGAGCATTCGCTCACTACCACCATTCGTTACATGTCCTTAGATCATCTGAAGATGAAACTAAAGGTCAAGAGCAAAAACAGCATCAGCTTCACTTACAAGAATCAGGTACTATTCCGATCAGTACCCAACAAACAGCAAGGATCTACCTTACAAGTGGTCATTCCAACATCCTATAGGCAAGCTGTCCTTCAGTATGCTCACAACAATCTTCTGAGTGGTCAGCTAGGAAGGATGATGACCCTTCTTCGGCTGTTGGACATTTGTTTGTTGGCCCACTATAGTGAAGGACGTAAAGGACTATTGTAAGGTCTGAAACTCAGAATATCAAAGCTGTCAGGCCTAATGCAGTCTACCCCTGCTGTGGAACTGGGTTACATGTTGGGTATTGACCTGATGTAGGAACACCTTTTGGTGATAGTTGACAGTCGTTTTAAAGGGTTGGAACTCTTTCCATTAAGTACAGCCACAGCTCCTCAGATACCCATGATCCTTACCAGGGAAACATTTACTCATTGAGGCAAACCTGCTTACCTTGTCTCTGATTGTGGGGCACAATTTACTTTACATCTGCTGCACACTGTCTGTAGACAATGAGGTGTGGTTCAGAAACTTACCACTGCTTACCATTCCCACACAAACCTTACAGAACGGATCAGTCGTTCTCTTAAGGTCCTGATGGCATCCTTTGTAAGAGATAAACATTGATTGTGGGATCAGTGTTTGCCAGAATTCAGGTTTGCCATCAAAGAAAGCAGCCTGGCAAGAAAGCACAGATTACGCTCCAGCTGAAATAGCCTTGGGAAGAAACTTTAAAGGACCTTTGGAGAGATTCCTTGGCCAGCCCCTACACCCTCACCATGATGCCTATTAAACAATCCAGAGGCACCAGGAGCTCATGCATCAAGTCCAATACAATGTGAAGGCGGCTCAATGCATGCAGAATAAATTCTACAAACGGAAGAGAATTCACCAGAACTTTTAAGAAGGAGACAGTGTGTGGGTGAGGACTCGTCCTCCGCCAAGCTGCCCGAAAACTGATCAAAGTCACAAATAAGATTTCATTTTGTGGTGACACTGACAAAATTGACACCATCAGTGTTGAAAACCTCAATTTTTTTTTAGGCACTCCTTCTGTTATCTGTGGGGAGTGGGGTGTAACAGACCTGGTTTCAAATACCAACTAGATTTCTAATGCCTTTGAGGGCCTCTAGGGGCACCAGCAGTAAAGTGATGCCCCTAAAGTGAAAGGAAGTAGTACCTTCCGGAGGGGGGTGGGGGGTTGGGATGCTGAGGTGTTTGAAGGTCATGCAATGCTAATGCAATGCTAACATGCTAATGGTGTTGCATGTATGTGCTAACTGTTTATTAGTTTGTCTTAGATAAAGAGGTAAGCATCCCCACTTAGAGACCAACCGTGGAGTAAACTGAACTCCAAAAAAATTTTCTGGTAAGTCCGATCTTCTGACTCAATAAAACCTGAGGACTGTGTCTGACCAGGCTTGGGTTATGCAGTGTACATATGTAAATACTGGTGTTGGGTTTGGTTGTTGTATTTTTTTATATATTTAATTTTCTTGTACTAATACAACTTGGTCCATTGTTCTGTCTGAAGAGGCTGTGAACATTTTTCTATTCTAGAACATTCATTGAGCTGCTGATGCACTCAGTGCTGGACTGAACTGTTACTTCCTCATTATCTGGTGTAACACTCAGAACTCAGAAGCTACATGTAAGTGCATAAGTATAGTTATAATGCTGTTTATAGGAACTTTGTTCAGTATAGCTAGAATTTGCTTCCTACAACGACAGAGCTAGTGTATGTGAAACCAGGATAATAAAAGCTAAATACAAAATGAAAGTAAAAATGATGATACATTTTCTGGTATTTATTCTGTTGGAATGAAAAGAGAAGCACAGCCAACAACTGCAAATACATATGAGCAGACTAAACACAACATTCTAGTGACGCCGTAGAATAAGACATAAACACTGATGAGAGAGATAAAGCAGGGCCTATTAGGTAGGAGGAGCAAGTTCAGAGAGGAGGAGCCTGGGGTGGAGGTTCATGTCAAAACACAAAGACAAAAACAACTTTCAACAAGGATGTCTAAACACTTCCCTCATGTAACAAGAATCTCAATGCAATATACAAGATTCATGTGGTATATTCATCATTAAACATCAAATCTGGACAAAAAGCTGGTAATCACCCTGAGTTTATACTGCCACCTGACTGTTATCTGATTACTTTTTCTTTTTTTCTGTAACAGACTAATACGGTTGTGTCCATAACTATAACTACTATAATGTTTATTGTTGTACAGGAATTTGGAAGTTGTAAATAAGATTCTTCATATTTAACCCAAACTTGGTACTGAGCTTAAATACCTTTTCCTCATAAACAGAAACTATCAACCTTTACTACTGTGTGGGATCTTACTGAGTGAAGCAGAAACATATGGGAAACATTTCTGCTCTATTGATTCCTGATGAACAGTCATAACAGACCAAAAGCAGGCCGTCTATTTCTTAAATCTTGATCATGTAAGATTGATTGATTGATTGATTGTATCCTTCACTTTATTAAAATTGTTCATCTTCATTTCTGTTTTGGCAGCACTAACTAGTTTTGAAAATCCAAAGCTATCCTGCCGTGTCCACACTGTGACAATGGCCAGCCAAGGTTCTGACACAGATGCAGCCATACAAGCATCAGGAGAACCAACTTTAGAAAGAGCAACTAAAAAAGCTCAAGAGAAGATTCAAAATCTCTTCCAGGTCTCACTTAGTGTCGCAGTAACTGGTGAAACCGGGACAGGAAAGTCCACCTTTATCAACGCAGTCCGAGGTCTGGATGATGATGATGAAGGAGCAGCTGAAACTGGAGTTACTGAAACCACCATGGAACCAACACCTTACAAACATCCCACAATCCCAAATGTGGAATTCTGGGACCTGCCAGGAATTGGAACTACAGACTTCAAGGCAAAGACATACAGTGAGGAGATGAAGTTTGATAAGTACGACTTCTTCATCATCATCTCATCAACGAGATTCAAAGAGAATGACCTCATGCTGGCCAAAGAGATCCAGAAACGAAAAAAGCAGTTCTACTTCATCAGATCAAAGATAGACAGTGACATTGATTCAGAGAAGAGGAAGAAGAGCTTTAATGAAGAAGAAACTCTCCTGAAAATCAGAAGAAACTGTGAGGAAAATCTAAAGGAATTTGGGAATCCCAAAGTTTTCCTAATCTCTTCTATGGACCTCTCTAAATTTGATTTTGAAGAGCTTGTAGACACACTGCTGACAGAGCTTCCACAACATAAGCAGTACGCTCTGCTGCAGTCTGTACCGGTCAGTTCTCTGGCTATGCTGGAGAGAAAGGTGAAGATGTTTGAGAAAGCAGTCTGGGCTGCGGCCATTGTATCCGGTGGGAATGCGGTGGCCCCATTGCCAGGTCTGTCGTTCGCATGTGATATAGCCATTGTGGGCGCTTTCTTCACACGGTGCTACTACGCCTTTGGGCTGGATGACAAATCACTCGAAAAGCTCTCCAAACGCATGAACAAGCCACATCTGATATCCTTGGACAAGTCCTCACTTTTAAAAGAACTCATCCAAAAAACAGCACAACAGATGGGAGGCTCTGCAGTAAAAGAGAGTCAGTATAGTCTGGCTCCTGGTGTTGGGAGTGCCGCAGCAGCTGCCATCTCTTTCGGCATGACATGTAACCTGCTTCAGAAAGGTCTGGAACGGTTAGCAGATGAAGCCAGAAAGGTGCTGAGAGAGGCGGGGTTAGAGTAACAGGCTCATATACACCAGGATAAAATACCAATAAAATAGAACCAGATCAGAAAAACTTATACATATGAAAACTGATACAGCTAGTCTTCAGTGATGCACACTGTCAGAACTGAACCTCACATGTCTACAATGACAACTTCACAGGAGAATCAAAATACATTATGTATATTTGGGTGTGTTTTAAAATTCTATTATAAACCCCATGAACTTTCTAAATTTGTGATTTTATGCGTGAATGTAAAGGGTGTGTTTGGATTTAAAGTCTCCAATTTCATTTGTTAGATTGTTGTAATTGTACTAACAATTATAGTAAATGCAGCAATAACCAATCAAAAGGCTTTTAGGTTTGAAGTTTTTTTATACTAATATATACGTTTGTAAGTTTCATTTTATAACTGTCATTCTTCCTTAAAACTGTTGTATATAAATATTGATTGTATTTATATTAATACTTCTCTGTCTGTTTCTTGGTTTTTGTTTGATAGGAATCTCTTTGATGGGAAACTTTTTAACCGTGTTCTGTAATCGATTTGAGTATAGACACAAAATCTGAAAACTGTAAACACCTAAAACATTAAACATCTTAATATGTGTTAAAACTACATAAACACAACTTTGTTTTTGACAAATCAGCAACACCATCTACCTCAGGTATACACAAAGTTGGCAACACAAACTTCAGGTGTAGACCATTAATGTTTGGGCAGAGGGGGAATTAAATCTGAGTATCACCTGCATAGCTTTGGGAAGATATCCATAGTCATGTTGGAATTTCCCAAATGGAGGCTTGTATAAATTAGAGTGGCCCAAGAACTGAACCTTGGGGAACCAACCCCTTACAAACATTCCACAATCCCAAATTCTGGGACATGCCAGGAATTGGAAGTACAAACTTTAGGGCAAACACAAACCTTCAAAGAGAAGGACATCATGCTGGCCAAAGATATCCAGAAAAGAAAAAAAGCAGCTTTACTTCATTAGATCAGCTCTCAGTAGCAGTAATGCCAACCAATTAGCACTCAGTAGCAGTAAAGCCAACAAATCAGCAATCAGGAGCAGTAATGCCAAACAATCAGCTTTTGCCAGCAAAAGCTTTTGCCAGCAAATCCAGTTGTTGCAGTACCAATCAGCACTAAGCAGTATTAAGGCTTTGCTAACAGGCTAACGCAATAAACTATGCTTTGTCCTGTGTTCGCCACAAGTACAAATGACTAATGAAACCGTAGCACCTAATGTGAGGTTTAATAAGGATGAGAAAGAATAAACTACTTACTGGAAAAGCTCGGTTGGTCTGCTACTCAGCCATAGTTGTCCATGTGCTCCTCCATCGGCATGTATATAGATATGTACTCCGTGATAAAAACACGCCTCTCCCGATGACCTTACAGAGGTTTTGTTATTGGCCAGGTGCAAGTTCAGTCACATCTGCACTTGTTTGTTCTTCCCGAGTACCCGAATGTTTCCCTGAATTTTTTACCTGAATGTTGAGTAACTGATTTTTTTTTTTTTACCTGAAATTCTGGTCACCTGTTTTTTACCCACAAATTCCAAGACCTAAATTTAAAATACCAAAATATTCCATAACACCAAATTTCTGGTGACACTGATTTAACTCTATACCCAAGCCACATTTAAAGGGCCCGAATAAGACCCCGCTTTTAAAAGAACTATATATATAGATAGATAGACAAATACATAGAGAGAGAGGGACAGAGAGACGAAAACCTAATGGACATATGTAGATTTTTTTGTGTGTGTAATGGACTTATGGCACTTTGTGGGGACCAAAACCTGGGCAGAGACTCAGGTTGTGGGGACTCATTGTCCAAGTTGGTCCCCACAATGTAAATCACTACATTGGAAAGTCAGGGTAATGTTAAAGAGAAGGTTTGGTTAAGGTTAAGGTTGTAGTTTTAAGATTAAGATTAAGGGTTCGGCTAGTAGTAGTTCTGGTTAAGGTTTGAGTCTCCAGGAAATAAATATAAGGTGCGCGTGAAGGAATGAACCCTTACACGTGTGTGTGTGTGTGTAATGTGTGTTTGTGTGTGTGTGTATGTCTAAATAGATTGTTTAGAAAAAATGTTACATATTGTATATTGTTATATACATTATATACTGTTGACTCAGCCTGTTTACTTCCCATTTATTATCTGACAACTGTCATCTGTAACTCAGACCTGGAGCAGATGCAGGTAATGAATAAGTATGTTTATCAACAGTGTTTATAGTTGTTTTTTAGCGGAGTAAAAAAATGTCTAGAATCTACGTGGGCCGAAAAGTAGTGCCAGTTCAGAAAAGGAGGAGCCCTTGATGGAGGCTCAATGTTAATAAACAAGGACCAAAACAACCTTTAAACAAACACAAATTGTAAAAAAATAAAAAATCAAATAATCTACAAGCTTATACAGAGAATAGTAGCTGTCCTGGGATCGTACAGGTGTACTTGGATTTACCGTGATAGGTTATGACACTGGGTTATGGTCCGCAATGAAACAGATTATAAAAATCAGTCCGTCACTGTTAGTATCAGAGACTACAGTTCGGCGTGTATGAGTGGTCATTCTTGCCGCTGTTTGGATTTTAGTTTTTAATCCTTATGACTGAAAAGTAGATTAGTATAGATTAAATCACAGTAATTTTGTCCTTTCAATTATTAGTTTTATGCTTGGTTTAATGGCTAAAACTGAAGAACACAAGGAAGGCCACTGATTCATGAAGTTCAAAAGCAACCCACAAGCAAGATAAACCAGAAAAGATCTTTCAACTTCCATATTGCCCTTCTTACTGTGTGTTGTACATAGGAACGAGAGTTTCACCCTTATTACAGTTACTACGACACCAAACCTACTTTGTAGCCAACACCCGCTTGAGGACTGTATTTTAACCCCCACAGTTTCAAGTCTCCTCCCGCTTCAACTCTATCTGAACTACTGAAGAGTGGTTGCAATCTTGATTCCTGGGGGTAATTCCTATCTTGATATTTAGAAGAGCTACATTAAAAAAAGATTTTGTTTATTGACAGAAGAAATATGAACTATGAGGGGTTGATATATATCGTAAACAAAAAGCGGTTTACAGTTTACTGATTATGAACGTGATGGCTGCTGATCTAGATGTAAAAGTGATGTAAGCTGATGTCACTCTTTTAAAATTGGGGTTTG
>JAMWET010004634.1:70000-81070 GCA_024036415.1 Prochilodus magdalenae | reverse complement strand
TCTCCCTCTGTTTAAATCGTCATCACCATCATCATCATCATCACCACCCTCTCATCAGTGCTCCACGAAGCCTTCTATCACAGCCATGAACAGTCTGAGCCCATCACGCATATCCCCCCGAGACTGGAAGCCTCTAATAGGCTGAACTATAATGCTTCCACTAGGAGAATGAATGCCATGCAGCCATGCTGGGCACATCCGCCGTCCATCAAGCCGCAGCCAACTTACTTTGCACAATGGCGAGCAGGAGGAGGCAGAGCAGCGTCCACGGAGCCATAGCAGCCCGCTTTGGAGGACATCAGTTGGTGAGATGGGTCGAGACGGACACGAGCGATGAGGACACCCAGCAGCGCGCGCTCTCCGCGTTCTCCTTCGCCTTCGTCCGCGTTCGCCGTCTGACGTCTTCACCGTGGCTTCGTGTGATCGGTGGAGAAGGAGAAGGAGTGGAGAGAGAGGAGCACACGGGGAAGACAGGTAGATGGAGGGATGTTCGACGTTGTTGTTCACACCCGTATTCCGGCAAGCCACGCCCCCCGCGCTACCATTGGCTTGTAGAATCAGTATCGGCATCAACATTATAATCAGTACTCATTATGTGCCATAACTCTGTGGCATCTGTCTATCTATCTATCTATCTATCTATCTATCTATCTATCTATCTATCTATCTATCTATCTATCTGTCTCTCTGCATGCTTTATTAGTCCTCTTAGTCAGGACCACAGAGCAGGTATTATGTGGGTGGTGGATCATTCTCAGCACTGCAGTGACACTGGGGTGGTGGTGGTGTGTTAGTGTGTGTTGTGCTGGTGCGAGTGGATCAGTGCTGCTGGACACCCTGGTGTCACTACTGAGAATCGCCCAACAACCAAAACTATCCAGCCAACAGTGTCCTGTGGACAGCGACCTTTGGACAGCATCCTTTGGGCAGTGCCCTGTGGGTAGTGACTTGCGGACAGTGACCCGTGGGCAGCGTCCTGTGGGCAGTGACCTGTGGACAGCATCCTTTGGGCAGTGTCCTGTGGCCAGTACCCTTTGGACAGCATCCTGTGTGCAGTGACTTGTGGACAGTGTCCTATGGACAGCATCCTGTGGGCAGTGTCCTTTGGGTAGTGACTTGTGGGCAGTGTCCTTTGGGTAGTGACTTGTGGACAGTGTCCTGTGGGCAGTGACCTGTGGACAGCATCCTGTGGGCAGTGACTTGTGGACAGTGTCCTGTGGGCAGTGACTTGTGGACAGTGTCCTGTGGGCAGTGACCTGTGGCCAGTGACCTTTGGACAGCATCCTATGGGCAGTGACTTGTGGACAGTGTCCTGTGGACAGCATCCTGCGGGCAGTGTCCTGTGGGTAGTGACTTGTGGACAGTGTCCTGTGGGCAGTGACCTGTGGACAGCATCCTTTGGGCAGTGTCCTGTGGCCAGTGACCTTTGGACAGCATCCTGTGTGCGGTGACTTATGGACAATGTCCTGTGGACAGCATCCTGCGGGCAGTGTCCTGTGGGTAGTGACTTGTGGACAGTGTCCTGTGGGCAGTGACGTGTGGGCAACGTCCTGTGACCACTGATGAAAAACTACAGGATGCCCATGTGAGAAGATGCGAGCTATCATCTCTTATTGTGTCTGCAAGGTGGACCAACAAGCTAGGAGTGAACAGAGTGGACAGTAAGTGGACACAAAAAAGAAGCACTGCTGTGTCTGATCCACTCACACCAGCATTCTGGTACTGGTGGTCTCCCAGGTGGTTGTTAGGAGTACAGTGTGGATCTCCTGAGAAAGCAATCACTTGTACTTAATGGCTGTGAAGACTGTAGCCTGGTAATGTCAGCTGCTCTATGTACAGGTAAGGTTTTCAGGAAGGTCTAGTGAATAGTAAAGTTCATAGATGTGTGTAGCTTGTTGGACTGCTAGCCAATCCAAGGCCAGGAGGTGGGATTCTACTGCCCGATACCACTTCAGAGAGCGGGGCATGGCGGAATACGGGTGGTTTGTCTGGGTACTGAAGGAGAGAGAAGACAAGCTACGGTGATAAAGAGGAAGAGGAGGGGTGAGGACATGCCTCGCATTCCTCCGTCTACTTTCAGCACAGTGGTCTGCTGAGTTTGTTGTCTTCCACAGGACACAGCGTCTCTGTCGCAAGGTCATTTTCAAGCACAACTTTGCCTGGATGAACACAGCGCTGCATTCCGGCAGTTAAGAGTGGAACTGATGGAGATTGTATCAGCAGCAGAAGCTCCACACATCATAGACCAGCTGGTTTATGTTGGTCTAGTACTGGTTTAGCTGTGGGATCATGCTGGACGACCAGCATACTAGAATCCCAAACACAATATACTGGATACCTAACACTTTCCGCAAATGCTCTTTTACTGAACACAGCAGTGGGAAGAACCTTTGCTCAGCACCACAGACACGGCTGAAGGGGAGGTCACCTCTAGCCATGCAACGTCCATATGTACCATAGTTCTAGCAGAGTCCCAGGGGTTTCGGAACGTCCATTGTGCCTGTTGCGTCGTTGCTTTAGGTGCACCTTAGCAGACAGAGACTGAGCGCTGCGTCTTCCTCCCCAGTGCATGGTGGAACTCCTTGCTGCCTGGCACTGCAGGGGATGCTGGCGACATTAGTGGCGCTCCCTCGCCCACTCGCCACTTTCCTCCGTCACCCACCACTGGAGCCCCATCTTAAGGTCTCGGCCAACCACTCCACCGGGCCTTTAGGAGGACACTGCAACAGCAGATTAGTTGTCATTGCTGCTGACCAACACACTAGGACAGGCGTTAGGCTTTAGCTGGCTGTGGTCTGTGCTTGTTTTTCTGCACCCAGGTGTTCAGCCGACCCCTAGTTCCTCTGGGAAAGAATTCAACCCTATAACGGCCCGGTACGACAGAAGGCCCATGACACTTTTCTACCTGCTGTGCTTGATCTTGCTGGCTCTATAGAGCACGGGGCTTCACAGTGGTGCAGTAGGCCCGTCCTGGGTTTGATTCCCAGCTGGGGCATCCTGTAGTTGGGTGAAGTTTCCATGTTTTCCCTGGGTGTTCCTGGGTCTTGTCAGGATGCTCTGCTTTCCTCCCAAAGACTCAGTTAGGAGATGTTAAATTGCCCCAGCTGTGTGTCTGCCCTGTGATGGACTACTGGCCTGTTTGGGGTGCTTCCTGCCTTTCGCCCAGTGAGCGCTAGGATAGGCACCAGCACCCTCTGCATGCCAGGAAAACAAGCAGCTTAGAAGATGAGGATGTGGATCTTAGATCAGAGCAAGGCATGCTGAGTGGAAAGGAAGGTTTCATCAGCTGTTCAGACGCTGCTTTGATTTAAAAAGCATATTGTTGCTGTCCAATGAAAGAAGTATCTCCATTTTTGGCGATTTTCACTTTTATGCATCATTTGAACACAGCAGCTGCTGTTTACACTGTGTGAACGTTTCATGATGAATGGACCAACAGAAATGGGCCAAAACGTCTTGGAAAGATGTCTGGTTCCATAGACTTCCATTCAAATTAAATGAGGTTTTTGGCCTCTCCTGTATAGTTGCCATTTTGGAGATACCTGTTTTCCATTGGACAGCGATGATATATTAACCGCTGGAATAAGAGAGAATTAAAGTTGGTCCTCACTATAAAACTCAGTTTAAGATGTTGATTCAGCCAACAAACACAGATACAATGTCACAGCATGGCTGCCACTTACAGGCTGCTGTTGGGGTTGTGATGCTAATAAAGGTGGAGCTGTTTCTCAGTATCTTAAATGCTGAGTTAAATGCTGAGCGAAGCTGCTCCACATTGTCCAAGAGTTTGAGAAACTGTCCGGAGTGAAATGTGGAGAGCAGACTAACCCAGGATCCTGTTAAAGATGTGGGATCTGAAGTCGAAGTGGCCAGCTAGTTTTGTGAGTTTTGCATTCCACCTTAAACGATGCCACAGTTCAATTCTAGTGCCTGTTTAAAGATGGGCCTGGTTCAGTTCCTTGGAAGGGGAATCCGCTTCCCAGTTCAAAGGCCATCTCTGTAGGCTAGCAGTACAATGGTTAGTTCTTGGGGTTTAAGGTGGTACTTGTATTTCTCCACTAATCTACGGTGACCATTGACCATCGTTATCCTCTGTTTCCCAATGTGGTTGGAGAGGGGGCTATAAGGGCTTAGGGGGCTATACTAGTCCTGTTGGTTACTCTCATTTTCACCATGTTACGGTATTCTGAATTTCTCTGGCTCTCCGGGCCCCCACCGGAACCATCCAGGGTTTTGTCTCACCTTTTTGGAAGATTCCAAGATCTGGATCTCCAGCACGTAAACCTCTACTGACCTCTGCAGTTTGGCTTCGTCATGGATCAGTTCCTTGTAGCATCTCCTAACCGTGGACTTTAAAAATCCTGAGGTTCTGCAGCCCCTAGGTGGAGGTGGGAACAAGCTTCAGTCTAACACAGCACAACTCCCAACGGAGTTCCAAGATGCATAACAGCTAGGCTGTACGTACAGTGGTGACGTGCTGTCGGGGTATGTTGTTTGTCCTCTACAGCTGGTGCACTGTGGATGCCATTAGGGACGTACACTGTAGCAATCGGCCCAGTGAATAAAGGGGGGGATTCAAGACTCAACCCACGTCATGTTCACCCTACAGTGACCCACCAGGGTCATTTGTTTTGGCTCCCAGCCTCTTTTCTGAGGCGTTAGGGATTCTCTCTCTCTCGATTTCTCTCTCTCTCTCTCTCTCTCTCTCTCCCTCTCCCTCTCTCTCGGTCAGCATCACTGCCATCTCTGGCGTGACGGGCTCGCAGTGATGCGCATCGTGAACGCGCCTGGCAGCGTGACTTGCGCCTTTCAGCCAGAGAGTCTCTAGTTGCTGTGTGTCAGAAAAAATCGTGTGTTCAGTGTTCCGTAATGAATAACCACCTCTCTCTCTCCCCTTCACCTCTCTCTCTCTCTCTCTCTCTCTCTCTCTCTCCCTTCCCCTCTCCCTGTCTCTCTCTCTCCCCTTCACCTCTCTCTCTCCCCTTCCTCTCTCTCCCTTCCCCTCTCCCTGTCTCTCTCTCTCCCCTTTACCTCTCTCTCTCTCTCTCTCTCTCCCCTTCCTCTTTCTCTTTTTCCCCTCTCTCTCTCTCTCTCTCTCCCTTTTCCCTCTCTCTCCCCTTTCTCTCTCTCTACCTCTGTCTCTTTCTCTTTCTCTCTTCCCTTCCTCTCTCTCTCTCCCTTTTCCCTCTTCCTCCCCTTTCTCTCTCTCTACCTCTCTCTCTTTCTTTTTCTCTCCTCCCTTCCTCTCTCTTTTTTCCCTTTACTCTCTTTCTACCTCTCTCCCCTTCCTCTCTCTCTCCGTTTTCTCTACATTTCCCCCCTTTCTCTCTCTCTACCTCTCTCCCCTTCCTCTCTCTCTTTACCTCTTTTCCCCTTACTCAATTTTTCTCTCTACTTCTTCTCTCCTCTCCCCTTCCTTTCTTTCTTTACCTCTCTCCCATTCTCCTCTCTCTCACCTCTTACTCTATTTACCTCTCTCTACTTCTTTTCTCCTGTCTCTCTTCCCTTCCTCTCTCTTTACCTTTCTCCCATTCTACTCTCACTCTCTCTCCCCTTCCGCTCTCTCTTTACCTCTCTCCCCTTCCCCTCTTTCTCTTTCTCTCTCTCTCATTCCCCTTACTCTATTTACCTCTCTACTTCCTCTCTCATCTTTCTCTCCCCTTCCTCTCTCTGTCTTTCCTTTCTCTCTCTCATTCTTGCTCTCTCCTTTTACTCTTTCTCTCTTCCTCTTGTTTTTTTAACCTTGCTCACTCCCATTTGCTCTCTCTCCCTTATTGACTCTTTTAATCTCTCTTTCCTCTTTTTTCTCCCTCTGTCTTACTCTGTCACTCTCTCTCCTTTCACTCTCTTCCGTCCTGTCCTTTTAACTCTCTCTCTCTTTCTCTCTCCCCCCACTTATCTCTCTCCCTCTCCCCTGACACTTTCTGCTCTGAGCTAAAACGTTTCTCTATTTTTGGGAGTCTTCTGGAGGGGATTCCGTCTAGGTGAATTCCACTGTACCTGTCTAATGACAGCAGTGGACTGAAGAGGGGATATTAGCTATTACAGTGAGCAGAAAGAGGACAGAGAGAGAGAGAGAGAGACAGGAATAGGGATGGACAGAAGACGAGCTTTGTCACCACTGACTCATTCATGATGGTTACGTAGGTAATCAGTTACTATTCGCGCACACACCGAACGGCAGCGCCTCCAGCAGTGAGTCATCGGGAAGCTTTGAGGAACGAATCGCGTTTCCCCATTCCCAGCAGACAACATTCCATATTACACATCCCATATCCTACATCCCTCCTTCTTTAATAAGAGATCCTTATTTAATATCAGAGAGTCCAGAGCATGCATGATAAATATCTGAATGCTGACTGTTTATGTGATGTTACAGACATCAAGCATTTACACACACTCACTGGCCACTTTATTAGGTACACCCAGTGTCCATTTGATCACCTCCACTTACTGTATAGAAGCGCTCTGTAGCTCTACAGCTGCAGACTCTAGTCCATCGGATTCTCTTATTAATGATACTCTATGAATCCCCGTTTCACACTCTCAGTCAGTGATCAGAGAAGGCTAACAACCAAGCGGAAGCTACCCTCTCGCTGGAGTTGTCACTAGGTAGGAGAGTTTCAAACCGTGTAGACAAGACAGCTCACGTCAAGAAGGCATCTTACCATGTGACCCAAAATTAAAATCTCATCTCTCTTAATTAAGACTGTCCAGTCTACACCGAAACAGAATGTTGGCAAAATAGAACGGCCCTTTAGTGGACATTGGACAGCTACTCGTAGTACATACCCAGGACATTTATATTTGGTACCCACAGCAGCTAGAGTACCAGCTACATCAGCTACATCAGCTACGTTACGGTAGCTGCAGTGATGGGGGCCGTGTATCACAATTGGCTTTTCTGAGTGCATCATGGATATCCAGTCCGGGCAGCCCACCCCCGAGCACAAGTTCAACATTGTTCTGACCTGCACTCATCTGTTTGTCAATTATTCATCCCCCTATCCTCCCTTGCAACACCTTGCAACCTGATGGCAACCTCCTAGCAACCACTGAGTGAGCATCCTGTACACCATGGCGATCTCTTTGCTATTATAATTTCTAATTTATTGTATCATAGAGTTTATTTTAGCGAGACCACTTTACAAAAAGATCAGGAGGAGGAGAGAAGGAGGAGGGGGAGGAGGAGGAGGAGGAGGATGGAGGGAGGGAACGTGGACAGAAGAAGAGGTTAAACATGGTGAAAGGCTGAGACATGACGAGTGACATGTTAAGTGGGCTGTAGGAAAGATCCTGCAGGATTTAGGGAAGACTGTCTCTCTGATGGACAGAGATGATGAAAGAAAGAAGAATGTCTCCCTGACTCAAAACCCATACGTCAGCACACTCTGCCTGTTCCTTGGACAGCTTCTCTCTACTCCCTCTCATTTATATTTGGTACTGTCTCTCTCAGCAGCTAGAGTTCCCTCTACATCATCGTTCTCCCCTTTAACCTCCCTTCTCTCTTATAGCTGCAGTGACTCGGGGGCCATGCTCTTTATCATATAGAGGATATCACCAGCCTAGAGGGAGAGAGAGGAAGAGAGAGAGAGGGAGAGAGGAAGAGGAGAGAGAGGGAGAGCGAGGGAGAAAGAAAGAGATGATTAGCTGACGACAGAATGCATCATCTCTTTGTCTCACTCTAATCTCTCCCCCTGTCCTCCTCTCCCTCTCTCACCTTGCTTTCTGATTCTCTCTCCCTCTCTCACAACCTTCCTTTCTCTTCTCTCCCTGTACACCTTGGCGATCTCTTCTCTACCTCTCTCAATCTTCTAATTTATTCTCTCCCTATCTCACATCTTTTTTCTTCTCTCCCTCTCTCATATCTTCCTTTCTCAGGAGGAGGAGAGAAGGAGGAGGGGGAGGAGGAGGAGGAGGACATGGAGGGAGGGGAACGTCTCCAGAAGAAGAGGTTCCTTTCTCATCTCTCTCCCTCTCAGACATCTTCCTTTCTCATCTCTCCCTCTCTCAATCTTCCTTTCTCTTCTCTCCCTCTCTGCAGGATTTAGGGAAGACTCCCTCTCTCATATCTTCCTATCTCTTCTCTCCCTCTCTCACATCTTCTTTTCTCTTCTCTCCCTCTCTCACATCTTCCTTTCTCTTCTCTCCCGCTCTCACATCTTACTTTCTCTTCTCGCCCTCTCTCACATCATCCTTTCTCTTCTCTCCCTCTCTCTCACTCTCTTTTCTCTTCTCTCCCTCTCTCACATCTTTTCTTCTTCTCTCCATCGTTCATATCTTCCTTTCTCTTCTCCCTCTCTCACATCTTCCTTTTCTCATCTCATTATCTCACATCTTCCTTTCTCTTCTTTACCACTCTCACATCTTCCTTTCTCTTCTCTCCCGCTCTCATATCTTCCTTTCTCTTCTCTCCCTCTCTCACATCTTCCTTTTTCTTCTCTCCCTCTCACATCTTCCTTTCTCTTCTCTTCCTCTCTCACATCTTCATTTTTCTTCACTCCCTCTCTCACATCTTCCTTTCTCTTCTCTCCCTCTCTCACATCTTCCTTTCTCTTCTCTCCCTCTCTCACATCTTCCTTTCTCTTCTCTCCCTCTCTCACATCTTCCTTTCTCTTCTCTCCCTCTCTCACATCTTCCTTTTTCTTCTCTCCCTCTCACATCTTCCTTTCTCTTCTCTTCCTCTCTCACATCTTCCTTTTTCTTCTCTCCCTCTCACATCTTCCTTTCTTATCTCTCCCTCTCACATCTTCCTTTCTCTTCTCTCCCGCTCTCATATCTTCCTTTCTCTTCTCTTCCTCTCTCACATCTTCCTTTCTCTTCTCTCCCTCTCTCACATCTTCTTTTCTCTTCTCCCTCTCTCACATCTTCCATTCCCTCCTCTCCCTCTCTCATATCTTCCTTTCTCTTCTCTCCCTCTCTCACATCTTCCTTTTTCTTCTCTCCCTCTCACATCTTCCTTTCTCTTCTCTTCCTCTCTCACATCTTCCTTTTTCTTCTCTCCCTCTCACATCTTCCTTTCTCTTCTCTCCCTCTATCCTTTCTTCCTTTCTCCTCTCTCCCTCTCTCACATCTTCCTTTCTCTTCTCTCCCTCTCTCACATCTTCCTTTCTCTTCTCTCCCTCTCTCATATCTTCCTATCTCTTCTCTCCCTCTCTCACATCTTCTTTTCTCTTCTCTCCCTCTCTCACATCTTCCTTTCTCTTCTCTCCCTCTGTCATATCTTCCTTTCTCTTCTCTCCCTCTCTCACATCTTCCTTTCTCTTCCTCTCCCTCTCTCTCACATCTTCTTTTCTCTTATCTCTCCCTCTCTCACATCTTCCTTTCTCTTCTCTCCCTCTGTCATATCTTCCTTTCTCTTCTCTCCCTCTCTCACATCTTCTTTTCTCTTCTCTCCCTCTCACATCTTCCTTTCTCTTCTCTTCCTCTCTCACATCTTCCTTTTTCTTCTCTCCCTCTCACATCTTCCTTTCTTATCTCTCCCTCTCACATCTTCCTTTCTCTTCTCTCCCGCTCTCACATCTTCCTCTCTTCTCTTCCTCTCTCACATCTTCCTTTCTCTTCTCTCCCTCTCTCACATCTTCTTTTCTCTTCTCCCTCTCTCACATCTTCCATTCCCTCCTCTCCCTCTCTCATATCTTCCTTTCTCTTCTCTCCCTCTCTCACATCTTCCTTTCTCTTCTCTCCCTCTCACATCTTCCTTTCTCTTCTCTTCCTCTCTCACATCTTCCTTTTTCTTCTCTCCCTCTCACATCTTCCTTTCTCTTCTCTCCCTCTATCCTTTCTTCCTTTCTCCTCTCTCCCTCTCTCACATCTTCCTTTCTCTTCTCTCCCTCTCTCACATCTTCCTTTCTCTTCTCTCCCTCTCTCACATCTTCCTTTCTCTTCTCTCCCTCTCTCACATCTTCCTTTCTCTTCTCTCCCTTCCTTCACATCTTCTTTTCTCTTCTCCTCCCTCTCTCACATCTTCCATTCCTCCCTTCCTCTTCCTCTCATCTCTTCTTTTCTCTTCTCTCCCTCTCACATCTTCCTTTCTCTTCTCTTCCTCTCTCACATCTTCCTTTTCTCTTCTCTCCTTCACATCTCACTCAACATCTTCCTTTCTCTTCTCTCCCTCTCACATCTTCCTTTCTCTTCTCTCCCTCTCTCCTTTCTTCCTTCCTCCTCTCTCCCTCTCTCACATCTTCCTTTCTCTTCTCTCCCTCTCTCACATCTTCCTTTCTCTTCTCTCCCTCTCTCACATCTTCCTTTCTCTTCTCTCCCTCTCTCACATCTTCCTTTCTCTTCTCTCCCTCTCTCACATCTTCTTTTCTCTTCTCCCTCTCTCACATCTTCCATTCCCTCCTCTCCCTCTCTCATATCTTCCTTTCTCTTCTCTCCCTCTCTCACATCTTCCTTTTTCTTCTCTCCCTCTCACATCTTCCTTTCTCTTCTCTTCCTCTCTCACATCTTCCTTTTTCTTCTCTCCCTCTCACATCTTCCTTTCTCTTCTCTCCCTCTATCCTTTCTTCCTTTCTCCTCTCTCCCTCTCTCACATCTTCCTTTCTCTTCTCTCCCTCTCTCACATCTTCCTTTCTCTTCTCTCCCTCTCTCATATCTTCCTATCTCTTCTCTCCCTCTCTCACATCTTCTTTTCTCTTCTCTCCCTCTCTCACATCTTCTTTTCTCTTCTCTCCCTCTCTCACATCTTCCTTTCTCTTCTCTCCCTCTGTCATATCTTCCTTTCTCTTCTCTCCCTCTCTCACATCTTCCTTTCTCTTCTCTCCCTCTGTCATATCTTCTTTTCTCTTCTCTCCCTCTCTCACATCTTCCTTTCTCTTCTCTCCCTCTGTCATATCTTCCTTTCTCTTCTCTCCCTCTCTCACATCTTCTTTTCTCTTCTCTCCCTCTCTCACATCTTCCTTTCTCTTCTCTCCCTCTCTCACATCTTCCTTTCTCTTCTCTACCTCTCTCACATCTTCCTTTCTCTTCTCTCCCTCTCTCACATCTTCCTTTCTCTTCTCTCCCTCTCTCACATCTTCCTTTCTCTTCTCTCCCTCTCTCACATCTTCCTTTCTCTTCTCTCCCTCT
>JAMWET010004634.1:0-65000 GCA_024036415.1 Prochilodus magdalenae | reverse complement strand
GCGATGGAGAGAAAGTACGTCGTTGAGAAAGAATGAAGAGGCAATCAAACATTTGTCTATGTCAGTCCCCTCAGCCTCTAGCTCAATTTGACCCAGTTAGCTGTAGAAGTATGGAGCCTGAGAGAAATGAGGGACAGAGAGAGAGAAAGAGAGAGAGGGCAAATGAAAGCCGAGGATGAAAGATGTGGGATCTGTCCTCTCGTTCTTGGAAAGTGCTTGAGGTCAGAGGCAGGGAAGCGATTGCAGGTAGGCCGCTGCCTGAAGCGTCATGCCCACGTCGCCTGTTGGAGAGGATCATGCATATAACCGCATTAGCAGTTCTTCAGACTGCCTCTCTCCCTCCCTCCCTCCCTCCCTCTCTCCCTCTTTTACTGTGGAAATATCGCTACCTCACTTGTGCAATTCACCATAGCAACCCGGTAATCCCTTATCTAGCAGAAAAGAGGGGGAAAAAAAAGGTTAGCACATGCGCAGTAACCAGTTTATGCCTATGTGTTGGGCATGCAACCTCAGAGACACATATGCCGTTGTCTCTTTGTCCTACCACTGGCTTTCAACGAGGCTTTCATCTGAACCAGTTCCGAATCTGGGAACACTAGTCTGCGCAGGCCTGCCTCGGTGAAATTGATTTCACACCCAGGTCACAGCTTTGGAGGCTTTTGGGGATACGGAGCAAACAGTGGAGCTTTTGCGTTCAGATTTACAGACCATGCCATACAGTCACACGGGGGGGTTTATCTGTTGGTGTTGATGTGTATACCGTACTGGGCAAAATGCAGAGACCACCTTTCTTTATTCAATTTGCGAGTACAATTCTCTCATTCAGCAACCTTGGGAAAAATATTTATATATACTATATAAGCACCAGTCAAGTTAGTCACAGAAGTTGTTTGCATTGTATGTTCTCAGAAACCAAGTAAACCCAAACACATTTGGTTGACATTGGGGTCCGTGTGCTGGGGGGTTTCTAAGAATCTGAATCCTAACATGAAACTTCCCATGATTTTAAACCTACCCAGCATATTTCATTCCTGTTGTTTGATCCCATATGTGCGCAGTGATGAGTGTATGTCACTGTAGAGATGGACTGATTTGTGTTTTTGGGGCCGATACAGATTGCCCTTCAGGATGACTGGCTAACCATAGAGGGTGGGGTTGGATGTTTGTGTGCAGTGCTGAAACGGTGACACTGTTATCAGTGAAGTGGATGCTTATCAGATGAGAGCTTTTGAAGTGTGGATTGTCTGTTAAGGTGGGAAAGGTAGGAGGACCCTTTAACTTCATACATTTGTATCTCCGTGTTTGTTAATTTGTATTTGTCTGCATCATTTTAACAGAGCAGCTGCTGCTTACACTGTGTGGGAATTTTATAATGAATGGACCAACAGGAATGAGAGAAAACTGCTTGGACAGTTACGATATTTAACAGTCTAAAGTCTCGCCACAAGGTGGAGCTACTGACTATTAGCTTGCTTTTGTGGGCATTATTTAAAGACCAGAAACCCACACCAGCAGGAGTTCACAAATGTGCATGTCTGCAATCAGATCACTGGAATAAGGAGGTGAAATCTTTGTTCAAATAATAATTGAACAAAAAAATATGCTAGTTATTTTAAACAGTGAAAACTGGAGAGAAATCGATTTTGTTTAATATACAATGAACTCAGTCCAAACCCATGTTCAATCACAACTGCTTTATTTTCAGGCTTTGCATGGTCTTATATTGTACAAATATCTCCATTAGCAGAGAACTCTATCTTTCTAGTTTTCAAAAAGTCACCGCTTACAAATATAAACAGAGAATGTTGTATAAAATGCAATTTTGGTATTAAATCTTGTTTAAAGCAATGGGCACTTGCGTGGCTCAGGCTATTGGCTGGTGTCACAGGTACTATACCACTTGATGCCCAATAAAATCCATTTAACACCCCCCCTCTATTATTAAAGATGACTACGAAGGCATGTCAGTCCACACAATCACTTGACTTGCCTACAAATTGTTCCGACTAATGGTGTGTTCATATACAGTCCTCATTAACTTGTAGGACTTGGGCTGTCCTACCCACCCAGAGAGAACAGAGACAGTTATGATCTCTGGGAGTCTGATGGTTGTGGCATTGTCAGGGATCACACTCACAAACCCATTAACAGAGTCAACGCTTAGACAGTCGCACCTGCATTAACTTAATACACTGTGTTTCAGCTTTGGTCAAGTGTTTGAGATCCGTAACTTGGTTAAAACAGAACTTGACCAAATTTATCGCTTGTGTTCAGGCCTATGGCTTTATTTTACAGCCAGGTAAAGAGGAACTTCAGTTTGAACATTTCAAAGCGCTTACAGAGGACCACCTGAATGCACCATTAGGGTCTACTCATCCAGCAGCTTGCGGTTCTTTTATTTAGGCAACCAAGCAGAACAACAGCCCACCGGTGACGAACATTATGTACAAAGAGAATGAGTACAGATTTGGCTCTCCTAAAGGCGCAGTCCTTATCACAGGTGGCTGTTCGTTTCTACATGCCTGATAACGTAAGACAGCTGGCAGCGGTTCATAGATGATGTTCACATTACAGGGCTGAAGTCAAATCTGTTTGTTTGGGGTTTTTTTTATCTTTATTTTTTTTTTTCCCAAATGTGACACACATCTGATCCTTTGAGAGGCACATTCATATGTGGTCCTAGAGTGGATACCGATCACAGTTATGGACGAAAGACTGGAGCCAAGAAATAAGAAACTGAGAGAAATAATGCTTGGAATGTCAAGGCAGCCGATAGAGTCTAACACAGGGGGGAAGAGACCACCATCATCATCTGTCAGCAGAACCAGAGTGCCAGCAGCAGCTCTAAACCTGATGTTTCATCTTGCAGCTTTAAGGTAGTGGTTTTAGGCTAGCAGCCTCCCAACATTTAAGCTTATGTCAACCTGTATAACCGCCAACTGTTCCTCAGATCTAACTGTTGCTATTGAATCTGATGCATTGTATCTGCTGCCTACCTCAGTTTCACAGCAGTGCCGTCTGCAGTGTAGTCTCTATTTCAGGGTTTAGGGCTTAGGAAAAGCAACTTTGAAAAACTATAACTGTGTTTGTGGACAGGCTGTTTTCAATGCCTTATTTATATTGTTTATTTATTTATTTATTTTTCTGTCTGTGAATGCCACAGTTAGGCGGTTAGCTAACATCACCACTATTAAGCTATAAGCTAATGCATTAGCTGTGTAACTCATAAGTGCCTTCAAATCATTATTACATCGGAGAGAATACTCAAATAACACCAAAGAAAAAAAATGTGGTCTAGCAAGTTTTAACTCAAAGGGCTACTTGTCGATTTCTTGGTGAATGAAGACAGAATTGGTGAATGTCTACAGTTTTGTTTGATAAGTGAGATAAAAGGCTGGCTGTATTTATTAGTTTATAGATTTTAGGTTAGGCTAGTAGTCAGGATTAGCTGACACCACAGGGATTCCCAGTTGCTGTATGGTACTTTTTTTGCATAATGCATGCTGGATGTTATAGTGAGAAAAGTGATTAGTGATGTTAAACTAGTAACGCTGAGGGAACAGGACGGTGATGACACAGCGTCCACCTATTCCACAGCTCTAAAGCAGCATCATATGCCGAAACTGTTGGTCTAGAACTGCTGCCGCTCTGTTTCTGAAGATGAATCTCAGACGAGAGTAGTAGATTCATCCTTGATGCAGTGTGCCTATTCAGCCACCAGGCGAAGATGAGGAGCAACTCATTCCCCCCCTTCACTGATACTGATACTGTGTGTCATAAGATCTGTGGTTGAAACTGATTGCTAGCCAGCTACCCTGGCACGCTCACATGCTATCACAGGTCACCCAGTGGTGGAGGGGAACAACATAAAAAAACAAAACAACAACATATATTTAAAAAACAAATTACAGAATACATAAACTACGTTTGCATTTGCACAAGTACACTTTTGACCGGTTTGGGTTGAAAGAGGTTAATATTTTATCCAATGGCTTTGGTGTATATGGGGCTTGAAAATGAGAAAAGAGAGGCCCATTTGTTCACAAACAACAACTCACGTACACTGGGAGGTTCAGGCTGCGTAGTAGGCGTAGGCACACTGCCCGTCAAAAGTTTGGGGCCCTGTTTTGTTTTTAATATGAGTGTGCCTCCTTTGTCAGTTCTTCTGTCAAGCCTGAGCTTAATGCCAGGAACACATTGGTGAATAAAATAAGTGGGCATTTCAGAGAGCGTCCTAATCGCAAACCTGCAGAACTATATATGAATGTATAAGCCAGGCATATCTTTTCATCTCTTCAATCACTGTAGCGTTATTATTGTTTCATGTGAGCAGACTGGTTTCCTGACTGGTTTGTGGCATCAGAAGTTTCACAGACCCACCCAATATTGGCCGAGGCTTTTGAATGCACATTGCTTGTACGATCTTTCAAAACCACTGACCGAAGGAGTGAAGCTGCCTCACAACTACAACATGCCCAGTGCAGCTAGAGGGATATAAAACTACTCATCATTGGGCTGTAAAGAAGTGGAACTCAACTCTCTGGAGCAGGGGTCACCAATCTTATCCACAAAGGGCCGGTGTGGCTGCAGGTTTTCATTCCAACCACGCAGGAGATCATGTGATCTGTTGTCTGAAGGCTGAGCACTTGATGAATCAAGTAGGATCAGGTGAGCTCCTGCTTGGTTGGAATGAAAACCTGCAGCCACACCGGCCCTTTGTGGATAAGATTGGTGACCACTGCTCTGGAGTGATGGACCACCGTCCAATTTTAAATGGGTGCTCCAGAACGAATTACACCGCATTGGTGCCTGACTTTAGTAACGCTCTTGCGGCTGCAATTGTGCGCCTACAGCAATGTTCCAACATCTCTGTGAAATGTATAGCATACGCTGATAACATAAGTGATAGTCTTTCTGACTCCGATATGGAAAGAAGAACAGGCAGGTGAAAAACACGGGAGTACTTTCTGATCAAGAAAGTACAACATGAGAGAAAGGTGCCCTCAGACTTTTGACAGGCAGTCTTGTGTTCCATCCGGTGAAAAGTATGTGAGTGAAGGTGGCTGCTGAGTTTGGATGTTGCCAGTGCGAGTGTGTGTGGTAGGCTCCACTGAGGGGCTGGTGTTGTGGGTACGAGTATATTTGATCAGTGTGTACGGGGTACGGGGTGCTGAAGGGTCATGTGCTCGGCTCCAGTGAAGGGCAGGCGCTGGGTGCAGTAGTGGTGTACCACCTCCGGTATGCTGGGGAACACGCAGCTGCTCTGGTCCAGCGTGTAGCCACACTCTTTGGTCTGTGCTACGATGATGTGCACGCAGCCCTGGCTCGTCCTGAATAGAGAGAGTAAAAGAGGAGTTCAGGATCACCTACATCAGGGATGTCAAACATGTTTAGTCACCCACCTCTTTATATCCTACATTTTCCTTCACTGATGACATGTTAGAGATTATGCCATGATCTGCTTTTAAATGACCACCTCTTCTTATGCCTTAGAATTACACAGTTTGCTGTTTGTGTTACTGTGCCTTTAAGACATATGTAAATACTACAGAGCTGATTGGCTGTCCTGTATTGTGCATCAGTTCAGACTGAAACACTGCTTATAACTTCAGTTTGAATAACACAGTATATGGTCCTTAAAACTCGCGTATGTGATGTGGCGACTGAGAAACATAGTTCCTGTGGGAGTTTCTCCCTCTGGCATGTACTTTAGGCTATAACTTTGTAGACCATTTAAAGCTGCATAACACACAAAATGAAAGGGGGGAAAGTGGAAAAGCAGAATAGGTACTCTTTAATGTCTATTATATACACAAGCTTCTATAAACACATACACAAATGCACACAGCCTTACTTGAGGGCGATGGAGTATTTGCTGGTAGCTGATTCACTGTCGCGCACCAGGAAGCTAGCTTCCCTGCAGTTCTGCAGTTGAGCTTCAGCCTCCTGACGACTTACACTGCCATGATACCAGCTAGTGAGAAAGAGAGCGAGAAAAAGAGAGAGAGATTATCCAATATAATCTCAAACAAACATGTGTGACTCTCACAATAGGAACAAAATTTGAGAGCTGGAAGAGAAAGAGAATGAGATAAGAGGATAAGAAGAACGTCAAAGAGCCCAGGGCACGTTGAGTATGTTTTACTTATGTGCATAAATAAAATGTCCAACTCAAATGGCAGGAGTTTGCATTTCGGTGCAGCGCCAATGGCAGCAACAGTATTCAGCTTGTAGTTCAACTCAGCTACTATGCAAACAGCACCAGGAACCAAAACTGCAGGTTTTTAATGTATAGTTTTGATGGGGGTTTTTTTTGTGTGTGTTTTTATGTATGTATTTCTTTTCAACCTCACTACGTATTGGTATTGGAGGTGGCAGATCAGTATTGATGGGTATTGGAGAAATTTGTTATTTAGTCCATCCTGTGGGGTAGTAAAGCGTTTGAGTAGCTCAGTTATAAATGATCACCTTAAGTGAAGAGATTATAGTAGCATGCCCGGCAGTAGGGGTTCATCAATCGCAATGTGCGCAATACTCACAGAGCAGAATCAGCGGCGTGCCCAGACTTTGGTGAAGGCGAGGCTATAGTGTTTTAAAATAGGCATTTTTGGGGGCAAAGGGAGAGGCTTTAGGTGCCATAATGACCTGTATGAACCTCAAACAATGTTGTTCCTCCTTCAAATCAAATCCTCCATTTACAAAAGAGGGAGTAACATTTTTCACAGCTATGTATTTTACATGTTGTATCATGTAGATAATGAAACGCATTAACTATGTGTTCTATATGCAATGTCATCCAAATAATGAACTGTGTTGAATATGCATTGTGCATGTAGACTACTGTAACATAAGTGGTCATGTAAAACGTCTTTACTCTTCTAAGGATTAAATGAATCAAGATACTCACCTCTGTTTCTCCAGCGGCAGGGTGGGGTCCACTTTGGGGCTCTCTGTGTCAGGGCTGGTGTTTGGAGAAGAAAGTGAGGTTGGGGAGGGGGGAGATGGACGCAGAGATTTGGGGGTCCAGCTTTTCACAGAACGCAGGGTTTGCTGCTTCACAGCTGGGGAGCCACTATCCTCTTTACACGCACGCTCTACTCCATCAAACTGAGCTGCGCGGATGAAGATTGGAATATTACATGAATGAAGTAACACAATCAGGATTATACAGTGACTACATGCTGACAAATCAAAACTTGTTTCTGTTTTAGGTTCTTTATAACTGGTCCTTTTTATTTTGTATATTTTCTTAAGCAACTTCATGAAGTGACACCCGATGAGGCTGCGCTGGCTGTTCATAACTGCTTGCTGGTACAGTCCATCTATATACAATTATGACATTCAACAACTGAAAAGTAATTTACGCCATTATCAACAGGCTGAAAAGCATCATTACTGACAAGATCCATTACATACTGCAATATTAAGCACCCAACAGTGTATAGATATGAAGATGCAGTTTCAGCCATTGGGTTGAGGCAAATACATGTACATAGAAGAAAGCAGAGGATTCATTTATTAACTCATCCGCTGTTTAATTAATAAATGTTTGTTTTAAAAAAAATCTTTAGTGGGCCGCAGTGGGTAATGCTTATTTGAGCTTGAACTGCATCTACTACACTGAGAAGTACGATGCAAGACAGCAAATCAGCCGGTTTGTCCACTTTGGGCTTGGACTTTATTAATTCTATACAATAAATAAAAAAGACAACTGTCAGGAACCAACAAGTCAGGATACCCATGCGTGAAGCATTAGGGGATGGTCTAGTCAAGTCGTTTTGACTTTGAACAAAATGGAATCTAATTATTATTATTATTATGATAATTACCTGACAGTGCTCGGACGATCTGTTCCTTCTTCCACTCCCAGGGCAGTTCGTACTCTGCAGGTGGTCGGTTGTCCGACTCCGGACGGGTCAAAGGAATCCCCTCCAGAACCTCCTCGTATGGGACATCGTAGATCTGTGGGGGTCCAGACCCCTCCCCTTCTCCTCCGTTCAACACCACGCACACCTTCAGCAGGTCCTTTGATCCTCTACGCCGAATCTCTACGTAAAGACAAACACAAAGTTGTTTTCTGGTCACATTTTCTCGTGTTTCCATAGATTATTTGTGAATTCCAACAGCAGGTAAAGAGATACTTCTCCAGATCCACCCTAGATACTGATTCTTATGTCATAAAACCTTTTTAAGTCATTTATATGCCTACATTATTTTATTTTTGTAGTTTTTGTACACATTTTCTTTAATTTCTACTTTGTTAGTTATTATATATCCAGGTTTATTTTATTAAAAGAACAAATTTCTTGTATGTGTGAACATACTTGGCCAATAAAGCTTCATTCCGATTCTGAGGTTGGAAAGTTTATTTGGTTGAAACAACATAGAAATGTTGAATACTGAATGAACCGAGTTTCATTTTCCCAGAATGTTCAGCTCATTTACTCATACGCATGAATACCAACGTTCAACACCAACTGATACTATGTGACATAAGCCTAATACACACTAACGCCATAATGAACAACTCACTCCAGTTGGAAGTGAACAAGGCTCTGCTCATACAGAGTTACTGGCCTCAGAGGCCCTTTCAAGCTTAGCCATCAACATCAACAACTGCAAAACATGAGCTATTAGGTTTAAATTCAGACTTGATTGTCGCTGTGCTACAAAGACTGCTGTTATGGCAGAGATCAAAACATGAAACGGTCAAAATATGAAATGTACACCGGCAGTCACCTGAACACTATCCAATGACGTTGCACTCCCCACTCAGCCAATGGCACCCCATTGTCCTGTTCTAACTCGCCTGAGTACTGCTTTAAACCCCCATCCACACACACACACATTGCGTCCTGCCTTTCTCTGTTGCCATCTCTGGCTCTGGCTCCCTTTGACTCTCTCTCTTTGATTTCCCTTTGTTTTTGGTTTTTGCATGATGTGTTTGGCCTCTGGTTTTTGACTCTCATTCTGTTTACCTGATTTCTCTTTTGGAATACCCCTTTGGATTTGTTTGGCGGTCTATCTGATTCCCTGGTCTCCGTTTTTACCCCACATTGACTGCTGTTTTGTTATGCTTACTTGTATTTTGCTGTTGTGCTCAACCATCGATCTGTGTAATAAACCTCATCTGACTTTTAACTCTGTGTGCATCGAGCCAGGTTCTTTGTTCCTGACACTAATGCCTGTCATTTACAATCTGCTTAATCTTTTTAATAACTGTTAAGGTTCTCCACATTTATACTAAAACCAACTGTACTTAACTCCAAGTATGTAGAGTAATTGATTATGGTATCAGGCTCTGTATGGACGAAGACTATAAAACGTACTCATGCTTGGTCTGAAAATGGCATTGATGCATCCTTACCTATAACCCCAACAATGGGGCAACAATTACACTCCAGTCACTTTCGGCGGAATTGCTCACAGGCAGTAGATGTTAGGGAGCAAGTTTAAATTGTCATTTTTACCAGGTAGTTTGTATAAAAGCCTGTAGATTTCCTCCTCTCCCTTAAAGATGAAAGCTTTAAGTGCTGGTAATCTGACTGTGACAGATTTGACAGTCCACCAGGTCTTGTAGGTGATTATTAAGAGTCACATTTTTCTTTGTATCTTTTAATGAGTTTTTTTGAATCCCAGTTTTGGAAACTCTGGTTCTTCACTAGTTTTTGTTTGACTTTCCTTTTTCTTATGCAAGTGGATCTCCTTGGAAACATCTCCTTAATGGTCGACTGGAAATAAAACGAAGGTGAACAGAAATCCTTTCTTTTTTTATACAGCATATACAAAGACATGGCTATATAGTTTCATTAAACTGTAAGAATGTGCGAATGGTTGATGGATGAAACGAAACCTACTGCAATGCTTAATCCATCCACTGCTCATTAAAGAGGTGTAATAATGAATCACACGTTCGCACTGTGTATCCTGTATGCACTCACGAGTGTCAAATATTCCCACTGGAGGTTATATCAGTGTTCACAATTAATTGAGTTCCCTGCAGAGAGCGACATACTAATCGGTGTTAATCATAATTAATAAGTGCAATTATAATATGCCTCACAATTAATCACTGTAATTCACAACTGCCATTTGTTTAAAGAATACAATGTTGGCTGTATTAACGCTAAACTTGTGGTGCACAATTCAATCTAATTAAAACAATCTTTACAGTCAATGTTCGTACTTTACAGCTGTGGCCACCAATCTGTTTTCCCGCATAGTTTAGTCAGAGCCTTCACCTAACCCGCCTCCCTCCTCACCTCTCCTAAGGCTTATTCTTTTGATCCAGCCAATTAAGGGCTTCTGAAGAAGTTAATTAGCTGGAGATGGTGTGGTAGATTGTGGTTGGAACTACAGTCCACAGGAAGGCAGAACTTCGGGACCAGAGCACGTTAGTCCAGAGGAGCGTCAGTTATTTCCATTTCTAGCTCAAAGAGCTTCTGTAATCACTCCAAACGGTGTGCAACAGCATTTTGCTGCAATCAGTGCTTTAATGTTTGAGCTGCAGCAGTCACTGCCACATCACTTATGTCTCACGTCACGTCAAAGGAAGTCAGTATAAATAGAAAAGACTGTCTGACTCAAAGGACAGAGGGATACTGGAGCTATTTCAGAGCGTGAGAGAACACTGAGGCTGCGATTTTATCAAATGTGCTCGAGGCTCCAAGCAAAATCACCTCACTCAGTTTGCTGCTCCACTCCCACTTCGCAGTGCTGACTCACACGGTCTGTCCAGGACCCCTAATGGTGTCCACTGGGTGGTTGACTGCAATGCTAGATGATATGAACCTTTCACAGTACACTTATCTGTACCCGTGGCTAAAGAGTCTAATGCATGGGTATAGGTTTGCACTGGGCATGTCCCTATCTGCCATTTAAGAGGACGAAACTGTCCCCACCAATATTTCAGTGAAAATGTCCACATTATCGTTATGAGTACACTCCCAAATGACCTATATATAAATTCTAGCATTCAACTGGCTTATAGGGCAGGTGTTATCTAAAAATTCACATTATGACGTGCAAATATCATATTTACTGCACGACACAGAGGAGGCCAGAGCTGATCAGGATGCTAAAAGTAAGTTGTCAGTGCTGATATACTATATACCTGAGGCACTGGCGAAAGTGTAGTCATTCAGATAAATTACTCTCTACCTCTATTGTCTGCAATCCACATCACATATGTTATTTTGTCAATGGCAGCGTATTTTATTTTTATGCCAACAAAAGCTAGCTGTGGATGTGGAGGTAGGTTGTTGTGTCCCAACCATGATTATAAATTCCATACAAAGCTCAGAGGACCTGCATGTGAACGGTAAACCACAATAAACCACAGCTCTTATAAGACAAACCTGACTCAAAGGACAGAGGGATACTGGAGCTATTTCAGAGCGTGAGAGAACACTGAGGCTGCGATTTTATGAAATGTGCTCGAGGCTCCAAGCAAAATCACCTCACTCAGTTTGCTGCTCCACTCCCACTTCGCAGTGCAATCCACATCACATATGTTGTCAATGGCAGCGTATTTTATTTTTATGCCAACAAAAACTAGCTGTGGATGTGGAGGTAGGTTGTTGTGTCCCTCTTATAAGACAAACCTGACTCACAGGACAGAGGGATACTGGAGCTATTTCAGACAAACCTTTTAATGTTAGCCCACTCTGAAAGGCTTGGAGACTGAATTATGCAGATATTAAATATAAAAGAAAATTTGCACTTGGGGCCCATAAGACCCGAGTTACGCCACTATTCAACATTAAAGGCAAACGGTACCTGTCATTTTCAACATGCCTAGTTTAAATTAGCTTCAATCTCACCCAGCATAAGTCAGTACGGTCAAATTTAAGACTAAAAATTCAACAATATAAAGAAATATTCAACAATTGTATTATTAGGCCAAATGAGATTTTTGTTAGCATTCAGTAAAAGTTCAGGTTACTAAGCTACTAAGAAAGAATGCATTTGTGGTGTGGGTATAATTAGTATGGGCAGCTGCAACTGCTGTACTGCTATTTACACAAGTGCATTTAAAATATTATCAAAATTGGTTAGAATTATAAGTTAAGACTACAAGACACAAGTTCTAATTAAAGTTTTATATACTGAATATGTATTTATATAATATCTGTACAGTCAAATGGTGAAAGAGGCAAAGTTTGGTGCTCGATCTTTCTACGTCCACAGCCTGCGTTACTCCACTGTCACTTTGTGTCTGGCCTATTGTGTAAGAAAACAATGGCTGTACCAAGGGAAGGCTGGCCTAGGGCTGTGATTGGCCGGCTTAGCCGAACGCTTCCTGAGTTCTGGGAAGTGATTGGGGAGGGGTGAGTGGAGGAGCGGGGAGGGCTTTCTCACACTGCCGGGCGCTTCTGTGGGGGGACGGCAGGGGTCAACTTCCTGTCCAGAGAATGGGGCAAAGGAAACACAGACAGGAAACAGGAAGCAGAAAGAGGAAACTGCACCCATTGTCCCAGCACAACACTATCACCGTGGCAACCAGAAGGGAGAGAAAGAGAGAGGGTGCTGAGATTTTTTAGTAACCCCTGAAAATCCAGCTATTCACCGAAAGAAGAGATACTGGAAGGAATAAGAGAAAGAGGGAGGTAGAATGAAAATTTACCTGTGATAATGAGTTGGGCATCATACGGCTCCATGTATCCATCATTCTCTCCTTCTCTTTCAGCTTCTCTCTGTTCCCTTGTTTTCTCCGCATCATATGGGTCGGCGTAATCCTCCAGTATAATCAGCTGTAAGAGAGCAGAGAGAAAGAGACCATTAACTACGCTACTTTCTAACTACCTAGCTAATAATCTTCACTATTAAAGCTATTCTGTGTGTTTTGGGGATTTGGAGACCTCTCTGGCAGAAAAGTGTAACTGCATGCAAACGTGTCAAAGAACATTTTGTGATGTGGGTTATGCGACAGACTCCCTCCCCCATGAGTCTGATGATTGTGAGCATGCTGGAATAGTACTGAAAGAGATCTTAGTAAAGAAAAAAAAAAGGTTAAAGTGAGTGATTGATCTACTATCGTCATATAGTCATCAAGGTAATGTAGATTTCGCAGTTGAGACCTAAACGTAGAGTCAAAATTTCTTTTTGAGCCATTTCGTGTGACGTGAACCCCTCAAGATATATGACATGGTCAGCAAACTATTAACAATACCCAATATGCAGCACTATATATAATATATAATATAGTCAGTGCAATAAAACAAGTATTAAACTTCCTTCAAGCTAGAACCACTATTACACTACAGGTAACCCAGCTACATTTAAATGCCCTGAGTAACTACATTTATCTGACTTCCATAACTTCCATTAGAAATTGATACAGGTGCTGTCAATACCTGTTAATATCTGTTAATATCTCCTTTACCATGTAAATCACTGCCTGGTCTAAAATGACCTACATTAAACACTTCTTTTGCTTATTCTAAAAAGTGACCATTTTCAAGGTTTCATTCTAATGGCAGCAATATTACATCAATTATTGGCAAAAACGATGGGACCTGAAATACAAAACTATTTAAAATGTGTAAAATGTAATACATTTTCTCCAGCGGAACTGATGCACTCATGTGAATCAAAATCCCTTTAATCTTAACAATTAACTCTTAATATACTATACATACCATATACAGGTGAACACATATCCAGCCTATTCTCTACCTGCCGTATCTGTAGCGTGTCACTTGTTACCACATACAGTAATTTCCCCATACTTAAAACAGCAACAACTACTATGGACCTGCTGACTCAAGGCAATGAGCAGGTCCTGAAATATCTTCCCATTGGTTTTGACAAAAGAAATACTGGCGTGCATGAAAGGGCTTCTGTGCTTCAATCATGACTAAACCACTGGAGGATATGGTGTCCCATCTCTTGTCCAGTTCAGCACCTCCTTCCCTTCCCCATCCCCCACTGCCAACGCCCCCCGGACTTTTTTGTTGTGACTTCATGAGAGTCTGATTTCTGTGGTATTTTGTTCAAAGTGTAGCCGGAGGGACAGTGCACCTCTGGGAGTGGCTGTGGCGTCCGTATCAAGTGACATAATTCTTCAAACGTCGCCCCTTCACTGGGGACGGGAAGAAAAGACACACACATTGTATTGTATTCTATTCTTTCACTGTTTGCGTGCGTGAGTGTGTATGTGTGGGTGTGTGTGCACCTGTGTGTGTGTGTGTGTGTGTAAAAGGCGAGCTTTGAAAGAAAGAGCAGTGACAAGCGCTACACTGTCTTTGTATGTTTGTTTTACATACGGTCTCAGGACTTCATAGGAAAGTCTACAGAGTCAGGATCAACTACTACTCCAGCCGTTCTAAAAAGGGCTCTGTATAAGCCTTATTATTATTAAGCTTGACCTTAATAGTGTACATGTCATGTGATTTCCTAAGAGAAGACAATACAAGGAATAAACATAAACCATCACTGGTTTCTCTGTTAATCTTTATGTACGATGCCTCATTTACTTGCCACACAGGCCAGATTTTAAGTCCTGACTTTTCCAATATGTTATTCAGCAAATATATTAACATGTACAGAAGTGTGTTCTCTGTAGAGGATGTTTGACTGGGGTGCCTACATGTTTGCAAACAACTGTGAATATGCAGTACTATGCACATGTCAGAGATCACACTTTCATATATATATATATATATATATATATATCATTCAAACACAACTTATTAATTTGTAATTAATTATATTAATAGGTTATCTGTATTTCAGAGTTTAATGTGTCCACTCTTGTGCACCTCTAACTTTCCTTATCTTATTCTTACACCCAACGAGATCAAAGCAGTCACTGAGATTGTCCCCTTTCCATCCACACTTGCCTCCCCTGCCGTATGAGTTCTCATGTGCAGCTACAATGACTTCACAAAATAATACTAAGGAGATCAGATATAAGTTTGTCTGCTGGCAACTGTCCGAAACAGATGTAGCACTGTCATTACAGAGCAAAGGAAAAAGACCTGCACTACAGCAACTATTGCGATATTTGTCATTGCAATTTTATATTAATACACAGATGCTATATAATATATAATCAATATTTTATCATATACACGTTTAATATTAGTCAGTCTGTCTGCTTGGCAATTCCACTTTTCCTCAATGAAATTGACTGATGTGAGATTAATTTTAAGGGGGGATGGGGGCAAAATTTGTCCACCACTACACGCAAGTGCTCACAGATCTTCAATACACACTGAACATATTATTATCATACAAGTGATTTGAACATTCCATATTTTACTTGGGTTTGTTTTTTTTTTTTTAAGTAAAACAAAAGATATAAACAAAAATATAATCTCCAGAGTACTAATGCAAAATCACTGATTATTTTCTTGATTTTATCATAAAATTAACCAAAACCCTCATAAAATGTGAAAAACACAGACATAAAATGTATTATCCATGCAAAAGTTCTTTTAGATTAGGTTATATATATATATATATATATATATATATATATGAGATCATGTCCTGACATTGTATAAAAACAAACTTGTGTGACTGTATGTATGTGTGTGTAGGCAGGACGACAGAGGAATAGAGACAGGAAGAGTGGCAGGGAAAAGGTTCATGCGCATTGTGTTTGTTCTCCTACTGACTGATCATAATGCTACCCCACAGTGAATAGGGGATGGGAATGGAGAAGAGAGAGAGAGAGAGGCAGAGGGTGGGGGAAGAGGGGATACAGCAAAAACAAAGAAAGCTGGAAGAGAGATACTGATCTAGGCTTTCAAAACAAAAACGTTTTCTTTTGGTTCCCACAGACAACAGTGCGGCGAGAAAAACTGGAGTATGTCATGTCAGGCACTCAATAGTGTGTAGAGCAGAAACCCTACATACATAAACCGCAGCATAACCTACACTACAGTGACCGAGACCCAGTTCCCTGTGGGACTGAAGCAGCTTCACTTTGGTCTTCTATAGAAAAGCTTACCCTGTAAATCCCATAGGGCCTGTATTAGTTCTTGACCCTCATAACTACAAAACTGACACAGGGAAATGCGAAGCAGCTAGTTCAATGTGCTCTTAGGTAACAGTTTAACGGATTTGTACCTCTGGGAATATTTCTCATCTCGTTTTAGAGCTTTAGCATTGTACTTTAGACCAAAAGTATCCAAAAAGAGCCTAAGAAACTTCATTTCACCCAACTAAATGGACGTTGTTGGTGACCTTATAGACTCTACAGGCTCACACTTAACTATTCCAACTGATGAGAGTCTGACACAATACATATCCTGATATACAACATATACTTTTGATATATCACAGTATATATTCAGCCTCTGCTGCAGGTTAAGAAAGCTGTTTTATCCTCCATGAGTTTTTTTTGTAGTTTGATGTCTTCTCTTTTATTCTACAGTAAAGCATTAAGATAACCACAAGGACTTCTATGAGTAGCCTTGTCTAAACTTTTGGCTGTTACTATATATAAATACACAATGTGTCCATTGTCCAATATACAAAGTGTATATTGACATAAAGCATGACCATAACAATGTATATCGTTATACTGCTCAGTCCGAATACTGACAATGCTTTTTACTACTACTACTACTCGTCCAACCTCATAACCTTTATTACCAGAGTCATTACAATTACATTACAGTCCATTGTATCTAGCAGTGGGCAATTTGACAATATTAGTTATTTACATATGGCATAGATAGTTTTTCTGTGTGTTTCATTAGTACCTAAAGAACTCTGCATGCTTTGAAGAGTAAGGCAGAAAAATGACTAACTTTTTTTTTAGGTTTTAATCCACAAAGTTTAGAGCATTGCTCTTAGTCCATTTAAAATCCAATTAAAATCCTCAAAATAATTCAGAGATGCAAGGTTTTTTGAGGCAGCTATGATAATTGAGTTTGAATAATTGTTTTATTGCAGTTTTGATGCAGTTATTAGTGCTCATAGCTTTTTTCCGCCTATAGTACGTTATAAAAATGTCAGCAGCATTAATATTCACCCACCTCAATTGTAACTACAGGATAAGAAGCTTTAGACTCAGGGGGCTGGGACAAAGACAACAGGCTTAACCTAATGAAGCACTGCAGTACATTGCACTGTTATTTACAGGCTTAGATATACCGATCGCTTTGGACTCACCGTCTCAGTTTTAACAGGTGACTTTCCCTTCTCGTTGTCCGTTAATGAACCATCGCTGGGACCACTGCTGTACTTTGCACACTTGTCTTGTTTGTCCACTTTGATCATGCGACTCATGTAGGCATCAGCGATGCTGGTGGTCCTACGAACAGAGGGGCTGATATTAAATCGCATACTGGTGTGACAATTCTCCATGATGTTGATTTTGAACATATGATAGATACCACGGTATACAATTTACCACAATACCTTCTCACCCCTCACCACCACCCCCACATTAAACAGTTAACTTTAGATAATAAGCTGAAAGAGTGAGAGACAGTGATGTACAGTTCACCTCCTTTTCAGTGTTGTGATTTCCTATCACCCACCCATACCTGAGAGTGCGGTGGTCTTCGAAGCCTTCCATTTTGGGGTTCTTTTTGTTCTTGCCCGGAATCAGGATCTCCCAGATTTTACCGTCCTTCACCGAGCCGGAACCCGAGCTCCAGTGGTTCCGGCCCAGCTCGATGGCCGAGTTTTTTCGGGTTCTGCCGGACAGCAGCGACCCAACACCACCACCACCTCCTCCTCCTCCCCCTCCACCGTTTTCAGAGTTTTTCCTCAGGCTCCCTTTAGCACCGGTGCTCCCCGTCAGCCCCGGTTTGGGTCGAGTTTGGGGTCCAGACTCGGAAGCCGACCGGATTCGGTCGGAACCCGTCTTCAGACTGGTGGGGAAATCTTTAAACCACTTCGCCATGACCGTTCCGACTGTTTGAACAACTCTCCATACACAAAACGACTTTCAGCGACTTTTCCTACTTTGCTAACTTCCTAGTTTTCCAGACTAACCGACTTTCAGTGTTTGCTAACCGTCTTGCTCAGCGATGCTAACAGCTAACTTGGAGCTCCAGCCTGTTTGGACTGGATTTCTGTATGGACTAAGTACAATAAACAATTTAAAATCTCGCTCAAAACTTTTTGGGGAAAAATTCCAGATATTTAAAATCCCTTTTAATAAAAAAACAAAAGTCCCAATTTAATTTTTTTATCCCATTCGTTGACTTTTTTCCAGCAACTCTTGTTTTTTTTCCGTTTTCCTAACACTTACATTACACTCTCCCTCAGACTTATTCCCGCAAGATGAAGAGGAGCCTCTGAAGGGCATATACGCGGAAAAACTGGAAGTTTTTCTTCACTCTCGCCGAAGAGCCCATTCCCGGTGTGTCCACTCAGAGCGACAGTCCACACGGAGTGCGCAGGAGGACGCGCGCGTGCGCTTTCCGAGAGGCTCTGGGGAGGCAGGGGGAGCGCGTGCGTGCGTGTGTGTGTGTGCGGGCGCGCGCGCAAGAGAGAGACGGAAAAACGTCTCCAAGTGGAGGAAAGATCGCGGAAGAGGGGTCTATTTCACAAGTCGTTCAGGGTGTCCAGAAAAGCCGGAGGACAAACTGAGAGAACTCTAAACCATCTTTCAGCCAGGATATCAGATGTCTATGTGACAGACCGGTTTATTGAAAACAAATGGATCAAAATTGACTTTGAGAAAAATGTGGTTCCATTGACATGCCTTAAATATATACTATATTGCCAAATGTATTCGCTCACCCTTCCAAGTCACTAAATCCAAGTGTTCCAATCACTTACATGGCCACAAGTGTATAAAACCAAGCTCTTAGACATGCAGGCTGCTTCTACAAGCATTAGTGAAAGAATGGGTCGCTCTCAGGAGCTCTGGGAATTCAAGTATAGTGCTGTAGTTGGATGCCACCTGTGCAGCAAGTCCAGTCGTGAAATTTCCTCACTACTAAATATTCCACAGGACGCTGCCCACAGGACGCTGCCCACAGGACGCTGCCCACAGGACGCTATTGGCTAAATAGTTTTGGTTAACGGATGATTCTCAGTCCAGCAGTGACACTGCTGTGTCTGATCCACTCTCACCAGCACCACACTTAGTAACACCTCCTGAGATGATCCACCACCCACATAATACCTGCCCTGTGGTGGTCCTGTGGGGGTCCTAACCATTGAAACAAGAAAAATGTGCTCACTGCATCCTAGTGTGTGTGCTCCCTAGTGAATGAGTTACATACAGAAGTTGAATTCTTTTCTGTGTAAGCACACTTGGCAAAATGACCCTAATCTAATCTACAGATGGACTACAGTCTGTGTTTGCAGCAACTGCACGCACCAAGAGACTATGCTCTGTGGGGTAGCCGGTGTATAAAGTTTTGAAATCGGAGCAATGTAGCGTCGTACTACAGCCTTGTTCGGCCATGGATGACAAGGGAGGACCATGGGTAGTTTGGAAACATGCTATCCCAGCGGTTCAGCGGTGCACTGGGCAGCGGGTCTCCGGCGAGAACTTTCATCTACACCACTGGGTTTCCCTTGTCGTCTTACTTTATGCTGATGCCAAAATATATAACTTACATTTTGAAAAAGGTTCTACAGAGAACCATATAGAACCCATCCATATAGAACCCATTCTCCATCGATGTGAAAATGAATTTCACCATGTAGCTGACCCTACCCTATTTAAGTCTTTACTATCAGTCTGGTGTCTACCGCCCACATTTGTTAGTGCATATCACGTCTCAGTCAAATGAGTTTTGTAAGGACCTCAGAAAAACATTAGCCAATGCTCACTGGACTCATTCTCGGAACTATTTCAGATGGGTTTGGACTTCACCAACCCACTGTCACACAGACAATACTGGAAATTCAGCATCATTGTTACCCCTCCCTGGGCTGGTCATCCAACAAAGATGAATCCAAGAGTGAAGCGTAGAACAATCCGAGAGATCACAAAGAACCACAGGGTAACATGGATCTACAGGCCTCTCTTAGACTGGCTAATGTCAGTACTGAAAAGTCTAGAACTAGGCCATCACTGAAGAGTAATGTGTATATGTGCAATTCCAGCATGGAGAACGCTGCCAATCTCTAGCAAAGTTTCCTAAAGACCACGTAAATAAGTCAGACGCTTACTGAAATAATGTCATATAGATGGATAAGATCACCCCTGCTGTGAAACATGGCGGTGGCAGTATTACGGGTTGGGGCTGTTTGCTGCTATTGGATCAGGACAGCTTGTTATTTGACAAAGCTGATGAATTCTGGATTGTATCAAGAGCACAACTGTGAAGTGCACCTCAACAGAAGGGAGGTCCTGAAGGGAGTCCTAAAAACATCACTGATGTAAAAGAAATGTGGAATTTTGAAATAGCTTAGTCACATCCAGACCTTAATCCAACAGAAATGTTGGGGCAGAAACTAATAGCAAAAAAGCCCACCAACATGTGGACCCAGTTCTGTAGGAGGACTGAGCCCAGATTCCTCCAAAGTCATTGTCCTGGGTTGACCTTACACCTGTTCAGCTCAACCTTCTCCTTTAATGTGGAATGGCTTAATAGCAAGCAAGAAATCAGCTGGTAATATTGACATCATACTTCTTATGAAAATACATCTAACAAAATGTTGTGGCCTGTCACCATGACAGCAGAAGATATATATATTATATATATAATCATCACTAATATTTTAGGCCTCAGGTATGAGAAGAGAGATGAGATAACTCATTCAAAAGTTACAAAATATTACTTTCTGTCATGCTTTACAAATTCTGGTGGTGCAAGTATAATATAAACAATTTATATTGTGACCTAAAGTAATATGTTATTGTTATGTAATATCCTGCGGTTGGTGTAGCTCAGCAGGTAACACCACTATGTGCCAGGGAACCACCACCACATGTGGGAGACTGGGGTTTGAATCCTGGTCTGGGTGACTATACTGTGCTACACCAATAAGAATCCTTGGGCAAGACTCCTAACACTACATTGGCCTCCCTGTAATGTGATTAACTCTGTAAGTCGCTCTGGATAAGAGTGTCAGCTAAATGTCGTACATGTAAATGTTCTGTAGTGCAGCATTGCATCCCTAATTGGTTTGGTCCATCTTTGTGTTCTTTAACTACAATACCCAGCAGGCATTATGCATGTACATCACATGACCATTAGGAATGATTGATAATCCTGACTATTATTGGTTACTGATGTGTTGAATCAGTCCTACATATTTTACCCCACTTTTGTATGTGAAAGTTGGACTTCTGAAGTGAATGCAAGTAAATACAATCTCAATAGGCTTTTCTGAAGATGTTAAACCTCTGGGACCCTTTCTAGTTGAGCTATCTAATCCTGTTTTTCTGGGTAGCCAGTGAGTGGACACAGTGTTTAAACACTCCAGTGGACAGCTGTACTCTGTCTATGAGCCGAAGCATGCAGTACTGGTTGACAATGCTGCCATCTAGTGGTTGATAACAGTAACACACGTATAACAACAAGGACATGGGCTGCATACTACAGGAGTATATACTGGATACTGTATACACCCCCTGTGTGTGGTATACAGTACAGTAACAAGTTCTGAGCTACAGTGTAGCATACTAATACAGTCACATGACCAGTTACCTCACATTTACCTCAGAGCTGTTATTACTGTATCCACTGTTTAGAGCTAGCTGCTGCTAACGCTGCTCAGTTCACCTGGTATACGGTTAGCCTAGCTGTTAGCTACCCTCGGTCATTTCTCTCTAAATCTGAACCTCTAAAGCGAGTTCATCTTTTATTAATCTTCAGACCTGTATATTTAACTTTCTGAGGCTCATTCTGATGAAAACATACTCCACTACAGTCACTACACCCACATTTATACCCGGAGTTGGCTGAGTTTTGCTTCCCAGTGTTACCCGCCGACATTTTCTCTGGCTGAAGTAGGCTGGGAGCAGGTGAGGCCGCGGTGCATGATGGGATGCAGTACACCATGAAGATAGCTCCCCCCTGTATACTAGGTACTCTGAATGGAGTAGAACACCATCCGGGGATCTCCAGTGCATTACAGATTTACAGTTTGGTCACATACTGCATACCACTTGTAGGTAGATTTAGTATGTGAGCAGTAAGCCATTTAAAATGCAGCCAAGGACTGAGTGAGATCAGCGCACTACCTGGTACAGATTACTGTTGATGTTTTCTGGCACCACCAGTAGGCATGCCCAAGTTTTCAAGGGCACCATGCCAGTGTGGTGAGAATAGCGCTCCTGTGAAACTGGCTAATGACACATCACCAACAGCTACAGCCAGTAACTACACATACAGTGGGCTAATAAGGTGGGCCTGCATGAGGGCACCTACAAAACGGTTCCAGCGAAGCGGCTGGTGAGTGACGGTTTCAGCCAGCGGAGGCCACGGTTTTATCATTCATTGAGAAGACACAGACGCGCTGCCTGTGGCTCCACCCGCCACGCCACGCTCAACCAATCAGACCTCTCCGTGAGGCTTCGCTGGGCGGCGCGAGCAGCATCAGTGGAAAGGTAACAGGTTGTTGTATTTTGGCACACAGTAGTGCTTGTTGTTGTCGTCTGCTCGGGTCCTGCCGGTGAACTCAGTTTCAGGTGCCCATGAAGGAGGAGAGCTAACGATACAGAAGAAGGAAGGAGTCTACCCAGCTTGGGAACTTTTAAACTTGGGTAGGTTAAGCTTTTGCTGGGCTCAGCTTCATGTGTTTTAGCTTAGCTAGCTCGTTAGCCGCTTGCCTAGTGTTTTAAACTGTATTGTTGGTCAGCTAGTTGTCTTAAACTGCTCCCTAGTGAAGGAAATGAACGACTTCCAGCTGTATCTCATTCGTGTTTTACTTGCAGCGGACTTGGCGCCTTGTTCGCCAGCTTATTTGTCGAACTTTCCGTTCCACCTTAAATGGACGGCAGTAACATGCAGACGCCTGAACCGGCGCGATGGAACTCCGACCCCATTTAAGGTGGAATGGAGAATTCGAACGGTTGAGCAAACTTAACTCTTGACAGGCGCAACTCATTTCCAGTGCCGTTGGTAGGAAGTTGGGATTAGTGTCTAGCGAAAGGATTAATGTCTAGGCGGAATGATGTTGGCAGTTTGTTGGAAGTATTTTTCCCTCTTCGTCTCTCTCTAACAACACTCTGGAGAATCAGTGCTGTGGAAATCTCAGGTGCTAGCTGGATAGGAGCTAACCTGCCACCTGTGGCTCTCCTCTCACCTGCTACTCCAAAGCCTTAGGGGTGGTGGGTCTGACGTGGCCAACGGAGATAATAAAGTAAACCTGGAAAAGGTTTTTAATTCTGGAAAAGGAGCCCTTCAATTCTGTTAGTAGTTTAATGTACGTTTACTTTTACAATACTCATCTTTGGATGAGTATTGACATTACAGAGCTCCGTTCAAAACCACGTACTGTATTAAACTACACGTCCTGTGCCAGTGAACGCACCGTGTGCCATTTTGACACATTACTTATTTCAGTTTTGTGCGGTTTTGAACACTTGACTAAAAAGTTAGCCGTTATAAAAACAAGTAATCGTACATGTCTAAATGTTTTTGAAGTCTTGAAGGGGAAGTCCAACGAATTTCCAAAATGTCTGCCTAATCAAATCGTTAAACATTTATTGATGGTAGTCCAGAGAGGTCCGTGAGGTACTAGTACAGTTCTGGACTGTCATGTCGAGATCATGATTGTCTTACAATGTCAAGATAGCACAAGTTTTCTTAGGATCACAACTTAAATCACAATTTCTAATCTCAAGATAATTTATCTCTAGTAAAAAACAAAGCAAAACTTATTATCGTGGGATCACAAGACAGTAAAGTCATGGTCTAACTTCCTGTAGCTATTCCTCCCTTTACCAGACAGTTCCTACTCCATCCTCCTTTGTGTAAGATAAATAAATAGGGCTTGGTTTCAGCTGCTATTCAGCTGACTGAATTTCAGCAGCAGATCAGAAATATGCTGCTGACAGCTGGGAAAATTGAAAGGGGAATACCACAGATAAAGTCTCGGTTATTCAATCAGTGTGATGTAAACAAAGTCGTTCTGGGTGGTTTGATGTACTCTGATTTCTTTGGAATGGTGATAATAGGACTATATATATAAATATATGTATGTATGTGTGTGTGTGTGTGTGTGTGTGTATATATATATATATATATGTATATGTGTGTATATGAGAAATGTGTGTTGTGTTTTTTATGTGTTTCTGGAATGTACACATAAACGCATAATATGTGATTCCTGTCACCGCCCACCGCAAAACAAGTTCCTCTAGAATGGCACGTCACATATCTTAACATCTCAAGGGGTTGCTTATGCAGAAATCGACGGGATTCCTCTCGCAGAACGCACTGTTGCTCCTGTGTGGAGGTTTCTTCTCGGGAGTGTGAAACCGGTGACTCAGTGCGTAGGAATTTGATAGTTTGTGCCATGCCCAAACTCCAGTTCTGATTACACTGTAGCTTAATCCTCGGGATGATTTCACTCACTGGCTGACGGACGAGGTAGAAAGGCCGGCTGAAGGTTTGGATTGTAAAGGCCTTAGGCCTGTTTCCAGCATGTTTATGAAGAAAAGAATGCTTGTAAAATCTTCAGTGTTCTGCTGTCTTATCACTGTCTTTCCTCTTGGTTATTGACCTCCAGTCGCGCTGTGTCGTTGACAAGCCCTGTGTCACTAAATGTTAAATGAATTACAATCTGAAGTGGAGTGTCTGGACTTCCTGTAAAGCTGATTTTAAAATACTGTTGAGCTGGAGTGTCTGTCCGCCAGCCTTACAAATGAGGATGCTCTTTAAAAAAACTAAAAGCGTTCTCCAAAGAACCCTTTGAAGGCTGGAAGAACCACTGAATAAGAATGGCAGGAGCCTTTAAAAAGCCTCTTTATTTCTAAATGAAATGGTTCTAATCTAAAGTCATTGCGAGCCGTTTGATTTCAGAGGTTTCTTTCTAGAGAAATGTATGGAGTCAGAATTGTTCTCAGTGGTGTTGACAGACGACAGATGAACCAGACGTTAGAGTTTAATAAAAGCTATCCTACAGAAAGCTATCATGTTAAAATAGTTTATGGAAATACCGCTGGAGCCTGGAGACATTTTTTATGATGGTATTATTTATTCAGGGCACTGTAAACTCAGAGTTCAGTTCAGTGTAAGCTGAGTGGTGGTTAAATACTAAAAAACAGGAATGCGTTGCTGTAATTTTTTTCCAAACCAGATACGTGCATGTGTTTAAGTATGTGCTGATACTGCTAGCGTAATGAGTGAAAATACAGAAGCTGTTGGTGTAAATGAGCACAATGCACAGTTAAATTATTAAAATCTTAATTGAAGATCAACTTTTAAGATTATGTGCATTAGCTAGCTATGCCACATTAGTTAAGTTGGATGGAGTAGTGCTCCACCGGAGAAGAGCAGGTTTAGTCCCACATGAGAAGAGAGCTTTTATGCAGCTGTAGTATGTTTAATAGTTTTGATCCTCATCTCTTTCTTTCAGCAACAGTCTATTTAACACTGTGACAGCAAAGACCAAAGAGTTCATTGTCTAAGTTTCTATGTCGTTAATGTCTTCTGCAAACACTGTGTGATTTTGGAAATCTTGTTTTCAGTAACTCGCACTAGAGGCCTGCAACATCTGCTAAAATTGCCCTGTGTATTTCTAGTGGAATATACCTGGGCAGGATGGTTAAGGTGACTGCCAATCTGACCACACTGTCAGAAATGGTTTATTTTGCAAGAGATCCTTGTTCACTGCCGTACTGAGTGGTTTGTTCATTATCACAGCGGTGTAAATTACACTCATGTTACGCCATATGGAGTCATGTGGTATCTGATGTTGCTATCAGTGAATTTTATGAGTACAAGGACAAGTAGATGAGCACAGTGTCGATTCATCTTTGAAGGAAATGGCTGTATTTGTGTCATAGACAATGCGAGCCTGGTTCTTATCACCTCCACTATACAGAAATTTGAGTGTATGATTTATCATTTTGCATCAAAGTGACTATGTTTACAGTAACTTTGAATAAGTGGGTTGAGTTCCTCCTCAAATGGATTTCCTAGAACTGGAGGCTGAAGTGAAAGAGTCATAGGGATCCTTGATTAGTGCAAAGGTGCACCGTTTCTCACCTTTCCCAGTACAGAAGTTAATTATTCTTTGAAAACTCAGAGACACCAACTCGTCTGAGTGTCTCCGTGTGGGTCCGTGTTGTGCGAGCAACACCGAAATGCAGGTTGCTGGAAGCGTTCTCCTTGTTGGAAAAGGATGAGCTACATGTTGTGTCGTTTGGCAACACCAAGGCGTGTTTTTTCATGCCAGTGAGGCCTGTTAGCACCAGAATGAGAAAGAAATGCTGGTTTGTTTGACAGTGAAAGGAGGGCCGAAGCTCAGATGGGCGAAAAGGAGATGGAGGAATGTTGAGGGAGTTTAGGACTAGCCTAATACAGGCAGGGAAAGGAGCACTTGCAAAGCCTCTAAGCTGTCAACACATCCACAAGAACTTGAAGGGGAATTCCTGTTGTCCAAAAGCTCTGCTTAATGCAGTCGATGAGATTAGTTGGGGGAGTGGGGGGTCGACATGGCAACAATACTGTACCACAATACTGGCAGATGTTTTGTTGATTCATAACACATTTCAGAATATCAGATATTCGATATATGGAATAGACCGTTTTCAGTACAACCTCATTTACAGAAAGACTGTATATTCATTATTATTTTTGACAATGACTTTTGTTCAGTGTTTCGCAGCCTGGCCTGCACTGGATCCAGTCCCGCAGGACTAATTGCACACTCTTTGCAATGATGCATACAGTCGGTCGGTAGTCTTCAAAGTTCTGACAATATCCACGATGTATGCACAGCTGCAAAATAAATCATCATGATGCCAATAATTAGGTTGGTATTTCCCTCATTCAGATGTGAAATGGTTCACTGTAGAGATTTGCTAGTTTCTTTACAGTGGTGGTGAATGGAACCAGAGGGCACCATGTGTACAATACAAATACAGCCAATTTATTTACTATCCAAAACCACCAGTAGACCTAGAGACCTTCAGAGTTTTGTTGATTATGGTAAAAGGGTGATACGTTTCGTTTGGGGACTATCTTGCCTGATAACACCCTGCATGTACTCCTCCGCTGTATATATCAAAACCATCATTAAAACAGTGTTTCAAGTAGCAGGTAGCGTTTTTAAAGCCATCACATGTAATAGCTTTAGTAGGCATGTCTGGTTACTTTCACCTCAGTGGTGAACAAGTCTTGCTCTACACATTTACACACTTATAGAGCAAAGCGTTTCACAATAAACCACCCTGAATGACTGTGTTTATCTTAACCGTTTAATTACACTGGAATAGTGGAATTCCTCTGTAACCAGTACTGTTTATGAAGGGCCTTTGTTTTCCTTTTTCCTAGTATGCAAGTTGAACAGAGTTGTAGTCTCTATGATTGGATATTCAGGTTAAATCGTATTTCTTTAACTCAGTCCATTCACTCCATATATAGAAACTATGATAACAGTCTATCTGCTTTTGTGACGTCACAAAAACCAACGCTTTTGCATTTGTCCAGCTACTGCAGTTCAGCTCTGCACATTTATGCAGAAGTTATAAAGAGTGTTCAGGGTCTGTTCTCATTTATGAATTGGGTACAATGCTGATCAAAACTGAGGTTGTATATATCAGCCCTATCAGTTTTAATGTACGCTACCAGTCAAAAGTTTAGACACGCCCAACTTAATGGATGTGTTTGGTTATCTTAGACTACAGGCTTAAACTTTACCATTCCAACTGATGAGATTTCAAATACAATACATATCCTGCCATACCACACATACTTCTGATGTATCACAGTATTATATTTCTGTTATATTTCCTCCACTAATATTTATGTTATGTGTTGCTGCACAGAAATCATTTATCTCTTGTTTTTTTGTACAGTGTAAAAGCTCTAGTTGCATTCAGTTTCAGTTTAGTGTATATTCATGATGGACCAATAGAATTGGCCCAAAATTGCTAAGAAACAAATCTTGTTATAGTGATCTCCATTGCCGGTTAAGAAAGTTGGTTTATCCTCCTGTAAACTCCTTCACTTTGGAGGTGTTTTAAGGTGGACTGTATAATCCATGAGTGTTTTTTTATAGTTTGATGTCTTCTCTTTTGTCCTATAGTAAAGATTTCACTCCACATTAAGATAAACACAAGCAGAACCTTCTTTTAATAGCTGTGTCTAAGCTTTTGACTGGTAACGTAGGGGCCAAAAGCGATTGGAAGATGGTCACATAAAAGCTGAACTATGACCATGTTTAGGAATTATTCTTCCCAGAACCCTTTAAATAAGCTCATGGTTATTGAGTGTTCTTGGTTCTAGCACATGGTGCAGTTGTTGGGAGGGAAGGTGCTTCTTTCTGATTGTTCTCCTTTCTGCAACCCTCCCTTTGGGCCTGTGTGTTTTTAAGGGTTGAAGGATAAAGTTAAACAGCTCAAGCAGACGGGTCGAGTTGCTAATAACTACTCGCTGCACTAATGATGGCCACAGCTCTGCTTATTTAGTAAACCTGTAATCAGCATATTAAGAGCAGGGCTGGTTTTTCCCACAGAGGGATGTTAATGCTTCTTCGTATTCTGTTGCAGCTCTTTTGTGGCTTCCTAGGGGAGTTGCACTAGATAAGAGAAAATTGGGGGAGTGTCACCTGATACCGTTCTAAATATGCAGGAATCTGAATCGGAACAAAAGTAGGCCTACCAAGATCTCTACGAGCTAGTGTTTGCTGAATTCTCAGTACATCACTCTCTCATTCAGGCCTGAACAATATTGGGGTATGAAGTCTGACTGAGACGTTTTAGGATGTTGGTATTGTCACCTCTATAAGACAAAAATGAGCCAGTTCCCAGACTCAGCTAAATATCACTCTGTAGTTTAGCACTCTGGTTAGAGCTGAATGGTGTTGAATGGTGCCACCAAGGTTCTGTAATCTAGTCCCTAGAGAGAAGCTTTAACCAACCAAAACAGTGGGGCGCTCTGCACACCCAATGCCCAGCATCAACTGGCGGGATATAAACCCATGCCCCCTTCCCTAACACTGGGCTGTAGAGCAGTAGAGTTGCGTTCTAGGATGAGTTCATCCAGAACTGATCATTATGAATGCAATAAACTCCTCACATCTAGTGTAAAGCCTCGGCAGGAGGGTACAGGCTGTTAGCCCTCATTTCAGACGAAATGCTGGACAGGCAGGTGTCCCCAAACCACTGGATATATAGTGTACCTACGTGTAGGCTAGTCAAATCTCTTACCCTTATAGTTTCACACCAAACTGCTCTAAGTGACTTGGTTTACATCTCAGTGAGTGAATTATGTAGAAAGATTTTTTAAAAACCGGTTTATTTCCCCATCAAACTGCATGTTCAAGCCAATAAAAAAAAAAATATGAAAAAAATAGTTTCATATATTTACTATGTTACGAATGCTGCAGTGTTGCTTTTGGAATGCTGTGAACTATGCGGAATATCTGGCCCCTGGAAATGGATTGTGAAAAATCTGATCTAAATGAGGTAAAGATAAAAACACCAGGTGATAAAAGATAAAGCTGAGATTGCTAATACACAAAAACAGTGTACATAATGTTCTAAACTTATTATGGTGTGCAATAAGGCGGGTATAAAAGTTAATATCGGTATGACGTTGATTTGGGGTGTAAAGAAAAATTTATAAGCCTAGATTGGATTAAAATCAACAGGGCAAAAAAAATACAGGAGTCAGAAATCATGTGGCAGGGTAGTTGCGAGAATGCATAAATGCCTGTGAGAGAATAAAGGCTTCCAGAACCCCAAGAAACCGGAGAAGACGCATCGCATAGTTTCAAAAACCTTGTCGCTGTCCAAAGAAAAACACGTATCTCCATTTTTTTTTAATTTTTACTTTTGTGCCTCATTTGATCACATGAGCTGCTATTTACACTGTGTGGGAATTTCATGAAGAATGGACAAACAGAAATGGCCCAAAACTGCTTGGAAAGACATCTGGTTCCATTGACTTCCATTCAAATTAAATTAGGTTTTTGGCCTCTCCTGTAAAGTTGCCATTTTGGAGGTACCTGTTTTTCTTTGGACAGTTGATATGTGTATGTACTACAAGATAAAAAAATAAAAAATAAAATCACCTGATTACTTGAACAGCATTGTTTAAAAACATCCCTCAGTGTAAATTGATTGTGGGTGAAAATAATATTATTATTATTATTATTATTATTATTATTATTATTAAGCAGATGAGAAATTGCTTTTAAACACTGCACCATGTTTTCTGGAGCTATAATTGGTTCCAGTGCACCAAATACACTAGCAGGTGAGCACTGTGACTACTCTTCTCTAAGTCCAGGAACCGTGTAAGCTTTTCTTTTGCATCAAGTGCCAGAAAAGCTGTAGCGTGACGTGTCTCATTTCATTTGTCTTACTAGACTGCAAGTGCGCACATTGCGAGGGCGATTCTAATAGTACCTGCCAACCATATACCATATCAAGGCAGCTCTGTTTCCTAGACCAAGAAATTGAGAACCTCCACCGTGGGTGTTCTCATTACCTGTTGAGCTGGCTTTGTAAAGCGTGCAGTTGTTTGTTTTTAGTTTTGGCATGGGAGGAGATCAGGGGGAGAGAATGAATGCACCAGTTGACAGACAGAAATAAAGGAAGTGTTTTGAAATGGTTGTTCCTTACTGAGGACACATCAGTACATGTGAACTATTATCAGCACCATTGTATCTGTATGGTATCGTAAAATGCGTTCCTAACGTCTCATGATATGAACCGTACGGTGAACCATTCACACACCCAGCCCAAACTGAAGATGAGCATGCACAACTTTTTTTTATTTTTATTTTTTTTTTTTTCTTCTTTGGTCTTTGTTTTAGACAAAAGTGTCCCACTGAGTCAAATTGCCCACCACTACTATGTAGGCTACAGTATGTGATTATGAAATCCATTGTCCCTGACAACAAAGGACGGTCATTCAAGGCCATGAAGCCCTTTATGTTGTTTAGCTGTACTTTGCACATTGGCTGCCACTGGTGAGTTTATTTTTTTATCATTTCGAAGGCTTTGACTACGGCTGGTGTCGGTGTACCTTCCTGCAGCTCTGTTATTTGGGTGTGTTCCTCGTATGGCGTCGTATCAAACCTGTACTGCAGACGTTCTTGAGTGCTGTATTTCCTCTTCATACTTGGCGTGAACATTGAGGAGGAATCTCTTGTCTAAAGTCCAATAATAAGCTCACCGGGCAACAAAATGAGTCAGCTGTGACTGAAACTTGCCTGATAGCATGTAGTGCCTCCACAAGCACCAATAACAGCTGTGATCGGCTTGGGCATGGACCAGACAAGTTTCTGGACGTAGGCCACATCAATGTTCAGCCACTCGTGCCAGATTTGGCAGATGCCTTTCCTGGCACAGTTCCTAGAAGTGTCCTGTAGACTGGGATTTTAGCTACTGCTGGTAGACCCATATGACCATACCCTTCCTCACCTGCAGATTCAGCTACTTCCTTCACACTATGGTCTTTGGCCACGCCCGAATGCAGCCACTCCTTTTAGCCAATCATTAACATCTGCTCTGGAGCCATTTTCCACACATGGAACAATGCAATGCACTGTACAACCTCTTCTTAATCTATGAACCCTGTCACGCACCCTGCACGTATTTATAGCATCATCGTCCTTGTGCAGCGCCATCCGCAGGAGCCTGAATTTACTGCAGCCTTAAACTTACAAGGTGGTTCAGAACCGCCCTCCATGTATGACTTTTGTTATGTTTGATTTTTTTCCTCTTCTGGATGTTTGGCCGTGTTTAAGTGACAGAAATGTCCTAATTTAAACCAGATTCTGGACTTAAGTATAAAGACAACTGGGCCTCCAGCGATTTGCAGCACCAGATATCGACCAACTGCCACTGCTAAAGCTCCTTCCTAATTCTATTAAGCCGTTCCACCTCTGAGAGCGAGGGTAGGCTCGATTCAATTTAAGACAAGAAAATTTAATTTAGAAGGGGAGCAAGAGGTTGCACACAGCTGAATCGGTTGAGCTGCAGACAGATGTCCCCTGAGGCTTGAGCGGTGATGGTCTAAATAAGTGAGGGTAATTTAACTAATATACTGCAGGCTTTACTTTGTGCTTCGTTTCTAAAAGGTGCCAGGAGGAGAAATGTGGCCTGTCAGAATCTACTCTCTGGTGAGGTCACCTCATATTGTCCCCTGTAGGCTGTAACAGGGTAGACAACCTTTGTTGAGTAGCTAGGTTATGGAAGGCTTTCGTTTTCCCTCTTCAGCACATTGCTCACATATTTCTTCTCTTCAGTTGTTTGATTGGTGCTGAAAGACCAGTACTAGATTTAATTACCATAATTATCGGCAAGAATAACTGGGTTTTTCTTGACTGTGGAGTTAAATTCCAATGCTGTACCGCAGAGAGACCCTTCTACTCCTGCGTTGTGTCTGAGTGGATGTTTGGAAACGTCACTGGGATTGCCAATTGGTCAGCAAACACGGTGAAATATCGAGAACAAGTACTGACCGCTAGTCCTGCATTCCTGTTCACACCAGATTCAGTGCAAATTTCTCACTTTCCATTGATGTTTACAGTGAACTAGTGCTGGACCCACCAAGAACGCAATTAAAAGTGTACAGTACAGTGCAAAAGTCAGAGACCACCCTTCATGTAGTTCATTTCCATTGAAAATAGCTGTGGATTGATTGTTCACTTGCATGAGTACGAACAACAAACGGCGTTTAAAGATGTAGATGACTCGTATCAACCACCCAGAAGGCCTCCTAAGGAGTTCCCATCGGGTAAACAGTACCTACAGCTTTTATCTTTGAGAGACAAGAGAACATCAAGCTCCACTCTTACTTTAGATCTGAGAACATCCGCAGGTGTTTCTGTTCATCCTTCCACTGTGAGAAGACAACTCAGTGCTGTGGGTCTGAAAGGATCTCTAGCTATTCAAGAAGCTCCTTAGTTATTTTCAATGTCAATGAACTGACCACCCCAGAGTCCAGGCTTATGCACCATTTATTGTGATTGGGGTTACTTGGATAATGGGAAGCAGAAATCCATCTAAGACTGTGAAATGTGATCTATTATAATGCTTCCTATGAACATGCTTTATTAACACAGGCACGTCAGTAACTTGTACTTAATGGCCATTTCATTTAAAATAAATGAAGTGGGGTCTCTGACGCTGTAGTTGTAGACCAAAGCCTGTTCTGAAAATGTGCAATAGACACACTTTAGGCAGCATATTCATATCCATCTGTGGGAGGACTTTGAATGGATTTCAAATATTCAGACATGTGGTTCATATGATCAATTTGAACAAGTTTTTTTAAAATCCAGAAATGAAGAGAAATTGCAAAATTAAATTAATATGTAAACTATTATTATATATTATATGTAAATTATACTTAACAAAAAAAATATATAGTTTGCTAGCTCTCTCTCTCTCTCTCTCTCTCTCTCTCTCTCTCTCTATATATATATATATATATATATAATTATAATATAATATTAATATATATATACATATATATATATATACTATATATAGTTCTATAATATATATATGGATATATTATATATATATAGTATATACATACATATATATATATATATATATATATATATATATATAATATATATAGATAGATTAGATAGATAGATAGATAGATATATAGATATATATAGATATTATATATATATATATATATATATATAATATATATATATAGATATCTCTCTCATCTCTCTCTCAGCCTCTCTCTCCATCTATAGTATATATAACTATATATATATATATATATATATATATATATATATATATATATATATATATATATATATATATTCTATATATATCTCTATATATATATATATATATATATATATATATATATATATATATATATATATATATATACACTGGTGCTGGGTCAGTATATAGCGATATAGAGACAAGAGAGAGAGAGAATGAGAGAGAGAGGAGAGAGAGAGAGAGAGTGAGAGGTCTCTAGAGTAGAGAGAGAGAGAGAGAGAGAGAGAGAGAGAGAGAGAGAGAGATCTATATATATATATATATATAAATAAAAACCATTGGCAGAAGACTGCAATGGTGTCCACTACCACTACCGCACTAACCACTACCGCACAATCTGCATATATATAGGCAGGTCACTGAAGATGCCAGTCAGACTCCATGGCAGTCTGGCACGACACCATTGCAGTCTTTGGTGACATTGACGTGGTGTTAAGGGCAGTCGTTGTAATGGCCTGCACACATGTATTCCTGCGTGGTGCAGCCATCTGCCAGTGGTGCTGCCACTAACAGGATGGCTCATAGAGGCCATTACTGTTTGCTGAATGTGTGCAATCACTGGTGCTGGGTCAGTCAGGTACAGCGATAAGACCCCTCCGTGCTTACGTCACATGCATGAAGTATAAAACTTGAATCATGTGAAGGTCTCGCAGTGTAAAACCTACCCACCAAGTTCCATTCCTGTTGGTTGATCCTTCTGGGTGCAGCTGTTTTTTTGATGCTGAGTGTATATATAATGCCCCTCTCTGTTTAATACAGGTATGCAGCAGTTGTTTGCTAACTTAGACAAGCAACAACAGAGCTCTCTGCTTCTGTGTATGTGCTTAACTCGATGCGTTAAAGAGGGAAGAAATCGTGTTCTCAATCTAGCCGGCCTGGTTTTCTGCCCCACTTCACTGTAATAAAAGGATGACCTGGCCTTCGCGCCCTGTTTAGTCCCTACTCCCCCAGTGGCAGCATCCATTCACTGTATGATAGAGTTCTGTCCTTTATGAATGCTGCCACTGTGCACTGACACACTGACACAGAAATTAGGAAGATGAATGGTTCCTGTATTGTTCCTCTGAGAGTAGTCTTGTCGTCATGTGGTGTTGAGTGCAAGTTTGCTAGCGTAACACACGTTTAACCCACGTCATGTGTTTACCATAGTTTAGGGAATAAGTAAGGGTATGAATGACGGGGAAGCACCTCACAACTGCCGGAGTACACTTTTGTGTTAATCAGAGTGCACTGGCAGCGTCAGTTCAGATGGCAGCATTCACACTTGTTCCTGCAAGTCGAATTTTAAATCTTGAGTCCTAGTGTGCATTTGGACTTTGTAGGTTTGGTTGGATTAAAACCAACTAGTGTGGTTTGTTGGAGCAAGAGGGAACGCTGCCATCTGAACTCTGGTGTGCACCCAGTAAACAGACCGAGGCCATTTGTGGTCAGCCTTGGTTTGCTTTAGAACAAACTCTGTTGCACTTCTTTTGAAGTATGAAAGTAATACAGACCAAAGGCTGGATGAACCTCGTCTCCTCTCTGTGAAAAAGACTAGTTTCAGATTCTGTTTCGACAGGTGTGCACGCTTTATCATCTCCACCTCAGCTCTGAACCGATGGTGTGAGGTTTGAGGCATGCTTAAACTCAAAGCAGAATAATTGTTGAGGGGTTGCATTGTGGGTTCTGGGAAGCAGGATGGCCCTCCATGAGTTATCCTGTTAGTGCCTGCACCATTGGCACACTGCTGCGCTAAGCTAGTCATGGAGTGATTCAGAATGGCAGCAGGTCATCTTCAGTGATGAGTCCATCTTTTGTCTGTTTGAAAAACGGCCAGTGTATCTGTGTGTGGAGGCACCGTGGTCAGCGCCAAGATGAATGATTTGTTGTCACACGTCGCACATCCAGAAGACCTGGTCTTGTACAATCTGCAGGGACTGTGTGAGAGTTCGTCTCCACCAAAAGAAAAACGTCACTGAAGATGCCGCTGCTATTCTGAGTCACATGGTGGACAGATACGACACCATTGCAGGCTTTGGCGATGTTGAAGTGGTGTTAAGGACAGTCGTTGTGACTGTGGTGCTGGCACTAACAGGATGTGTCATGGAGGGCGTCACTGCTTGCCGAATGTCTCCAATCATGACTGTTGGTCAGTTAAGGACAGTGATGAGGCCCATCCTTCTTGAATCATTCACATGTCACAGAATGTCAAACTTATCCACCAATTTTTATTTCTGTCGGTTGATTCTTTCTAGGTGCAGCTATTTATCTTTGACAATGATTGTATTTATTTCAGAGACAGAGGTGTCGTAGTAAGGAACCAATTTACAATGGTCCCTCATCACAATCCATTAAAGCCCTCAGTCTGAAACTTGCTAGATAATAGTAGATTTGCTTCTTATATCGCATTATACATTATTACGCTATCTGTGCGTTGGGAGAGAAATTTACCAGGAATGGATAGATCAACTTAACTTCATGGATCAGAATCAAAATCAGATTTGTGTATCTATCTAGTATAGTAACAATATACGCATAACTAACTATCAGTCCACAGTGTACACAACACGCACTGTACAATATACACTCTACATAATATACACAATATACACAACAACTCCACTAATCAATCAATCAATCAATGTTTATTTGTGTAGCGCTTTTTACAACAAACGTTGTCTCAAAGCAGCTTTACAGGAAATCAGTTTGTTATATATAAGAAAAGGAAAGAAAAACCGGGTTCAAGCCCCCCTTGAGCAAGCCGGAGGCAACAGTGGCGAGGAAAAACTCCCTTGAGTAAGGAAGAAACCTCGAGAGGAACCAGGCTCAAGGGCGGAAGCCAACCTCCTCAGGTCGAACCCGGATGAGACGAGAAAGACAGACCTAACAGGAGAAGAACATCTATTAGATCCAGTCTGATTAGATCCAGTCTGATTAGATCCAGTCTGATTAGATCCAGTCTGATTAGTCCAGGAGGGAGTACCTGCAAGATGGAGCCGACTTATACATAACACATACGGACACTGGTCAATATACACTCTGCACAGTATATGCTATATACACAATCACACAACGCAATACATACACACACACACACACACACACACAGTACAATATACACAATGACTCCATGTATACGCAATACATACACACACTATACAATATACACTCTACATAATATACACAATATACACAACGACTCCACACACACACACACAGAGTACAATATACACAATGACTCCATGTATACGCAATGTATACACACACAGTACAATATACACTCTACACAATATACAAGCAATAAACAAACTATATTTACACAAATAATATACAGTTTATACATCATTTACAAACAGTATAAGGTTGTGTTTGAGGTAGAGGCAGTTGAGGTACGATCCCCTTACTTTCACATGCTTGTATCAGCTCAGCAGTCCTTAATGAATTGAACAGAGTTTGATAGAGCTAGAAAAACAGTCTGTGGCTCCACAGGAATGTAGTTTGATAGCACAGGTTTAGAAGCAGTTCAGACGACCCAGCATTCTCACCCCACCCCCCGCCCCCTGTTTTTTAATTTGGATCTATTGCACTGAAACCCAAGCTCACATTTAGCACCAGTGAAAAGATTTTATAACCTTCTGCATGTGTGTTTCTCTTTAATTGGATACACCGTTTCCTCTAACTGAAAATCTTACAGACATACTATTCAAAGCGGGGTTTGTCTCAGACTTTAAAGCATAGACAGTGTCTGTGTTTCTGTGTATTTTCATTTTTTTGTCACACACAGCAAGTCCAACTGTTGCCAGCTTTGTCTGCCATAAGCTTAATTAAGTCCAGGATGCAGTCTGAGCCAGTGGAAGGAAATTTTCATATGTTTGCAGAAAATATTTGGGTTTTGGGTGACAGTTTTAGGGTGGTATCTACATTTTAGCCTCTTAGCTTCACCACTAAACTAGAGAACTAGAGTTTTGGAGCATTTCTGTTCATCATGAAACACTAACGCAAGGCAGACTTCTAAACATAAGGTATTAAGACCAAATTGAAGGCACAGTGTTGGCACAGTGTTTTTGAGCACCAGCAACATTAATAAAGGAGATTTGTCCTGGCTGCCCTTTAATGACTACGGGTAGTGGGGGTGGTGGATGGCTGGTGGCTGGAGACAGGCCCATGTTTGGCAGGGACGGTGGGGGTTGTTAAGAAGGAGGAGTCAATACGGCATATTATCACAATATTTTGTATGCCAATATCATTTAGAGTCACCAGTGCCAGATATCGATGCTTTGTTGCATCATCCAAATGAAAGTTTGGCACTTGTAAAATGATCCAGTCTTTTTCAGTAAAGCAGAAAAGGATTGCATGAACATGCAGGGGTCAGATGTCAAGGGCAGATTAGGGGGACCTTAATAACATCAGAATGTGTTTAAAGAATCATGATAATATTGTATCTTGTCTTCTTGCTGATTCTCACCCTTTATACTGAGCCTCATTCAGAAAGCAGTTCGTGGTCTAACACTCCTTATAACTTGAGTGTGAATGGGCGAAGCTAGACTGTAGCACGCAAAGTACATAGATATGTAAATGAGTTGGCATTTATGACATCGTTAAGATGGGTCATTTGAATTGAGAAGAGTGGATTATATGTTTAAAGGTCCAGTGTGGGAATTGTGGGTTGTTGACAGATGCTTTAATGTACAAATCCACCCTGACCAGCTTCACAGAGTGATATGATATTCATTTCTGTAGGGTTATAAATGCAGTATAATGAAAGATATTCTGCAGATAATTTATGATGGTATCCCAGCATCACCAAAACATTTATCTCCTCCAGTGCAGTGATAATAGTTGTCTGATGTTGTAGGTTAGTGGTTAGCTGTTGTGTACCGATACAGATAATTCCGATGCCCCTGTGCAGTTCTCTGATGCGGGTTCTTTAAGTCAGTACCACTCGTATATCGACTGAGAGGCTTATTATTGGGCGAGTCCTGCTGGATGGTCACATGAGAGCCTTTCACCAGCTCTAACAGTGTTGGCTGACTGCCCCACTGCTCTGATTTATCAAGCCCTTTATTGGACTGGACTGCGTATCTCCTCTCACTCTCCAGCAGTTTACAGTGCCAGCTGGTGGGGGATGGGGCGGGGGGCTGTGGAGAGTTGTTTGTGCGCAGGAGAGTTCAGTCTGTTATGTGGTTTGTGCTGCAGTGAAAAGTCAGGTATTGGTATTAATAGACGTGCAGGAGGCGACGCTCAAGTGATTGGTTGTTTGATAAAGAAGTAGTTCTGTATGAGTGAATTGGGAAGTGAAGTGCGAGTGCGTGTGTGCGCGCGAGAATGTGAGGAACAAGCAGAGGTGTGTCTGTGGAATGAGCCGGTGTTTGCTGTTTTTTATCACCACAGTGGACTTTGATAAGGGGAGCAGGCTGGCCTGCTTTCATCTATTTCCTGTCCCTTAGCTTGTTTTACCTCGACACATTCATTTTCATTCCTTTGTACACAAAAATGTATGCAGTGTAAATGATTTAAATGATCAGACTAACATCAAAACAAAGCATTGTTTCCTTTTTCAGCATTTGTTTTGTTTTGTTTATGTAGAAAATGTTTTAATTTAAATAAAATATAATAAAATGACAACTAATATTCTGTAATGTATTAGAATATCTTATCTGCCTGGAGTTTTATCACCACTTTCTTTGGACATTCTGGATTTTTTTCTGTATAATACTGTAAATTTAGTAAAACTTTATTGGGTTTATTCCTGATATTAATTGCAAACTAGTTCTTAGTGTTCATTATTTGGTATCGTTATGTGTTATATTAAGTTTAAATAGCTAGAGCTTAATTCTGGATATTGATTTTTGTCAGAAATGTATTCTGGATTTTGGTTTTATTACTATTTTTATTACAACATTCTTCATAGTTGGTTTTTAAATGGACCCTTATTCTGAATGTGAATTTAATTAGAACTTTTTTCTTTGTATTTGCTCTTTTCTTTTATAAGTTACTTTTAATAGAACTTATCTGCAGCCAAATTGGTTTTATTATATGTTATTTATTATATTGTGTAGTTATTTATATAATTAATGACTCCTTGATGATCTTTTTACAGCTTCCTTGCTGATCCCACGTTGTATAGAGGTTAAATATTACAGTGATGCATTCACCTGTAGCCAGATTGGTTTTATACTGTTTCTGAAGACCCTGATAGCAGACTTTAGGACAGTAGTGTATGTTATAGTTCTGTTTAAATCAGATCTCTCTTCATTCTTCATTCATTTAAACCAGTCTCTTCATTTCCTCTCTGTACAATGCCCTTTATTTATTCTTAACTCTCTTATTACCTGCATTCCTATTACGGACTGGCTGCCATGTCATCTCTAAGCCACTGACAGTCAAGAAAAGAAGAAAAGTGAATCCACCCTGCTGTCTAGACAACGTCACCATGCTGGGGGAACATAAGTCACTGCCACACCCTTCAGACTCTGATCTAACCACTTTTTGACGCATGTTAGTTCCTTCAGTCGCTTCAGTCACTGTGACGAGGTGGAGTCAGCACTGAGGCTCCTTCAGAATTGGCATGTGGTCACGATGTCATCAGTAAACAAAGAACACTGAGTGTGAATGACTGCATGTTTCGGTGAGGGACCACAAATCGGCCTGTTTGACTGGATTTGCGACTAAACACTCAACGTTGTTGTATTCATAGTTTTCAATGGCAGACTCTAATGTTGCTCCACTAGGGTACAGTACTGTCTGTGTGTCAAATTATTATGATCCATATCATTTATCCTGAAAGGGTCTTAAAGTATTGGAGAGATGTTTTTGCTCCACCACCAGTATCTTCTTGAGAAGTGTATTTTGGAAACCTCCCCTTTTTTCCCCAGTGGCTCTACTGTTGTGCTGGTGTTTGTTGACAGTTCACACAGAAAAGCGTAGAATCTTGTGTATGGTGAATAAGGACGCAGATTTCCTCAGTGGCTTGTTTTCGCACGCCTGATTAAGTGGTTACACCAGATTACCCATCCATTCTCTAACCGGAGAAAATAAACACACTTGATTGGAGTAGCTTTGTTCTTGGTGTGGTTTAGCTGTTGTTGGTATGTTTAGACTTGGCTGTTCCTGGTGTGGTGTTGTTGTTATAGTTTGTTTAGTTTAGTTGTTGTGGGTGTGGTTTGGTTGTGGTGTAGTTGTTCTTGAAATGGCTTGATTGTTCTTGGTGTGATTTGAAAGGTTTGGTATTGCTGTTGTGGTTGTTGATGTTGTTTGACTGTTGGTGTGGTCTGATAGTTGAATTGGTTTGGTGGTTGTGGTTGTGTGATCTGGTGGTTTGGGGTTTACTTTGTTAATTCCTGATGTGATATGGTGGTTAGCAATTTTTATGTTAGTTATTGGTGTGATCTGGTGGCTAATGGTGTAGTCTGTTAGTTTGTGCCGTGATCTGGTGGTTGTTGGTGTGGTTTGTTAGTTCTTCCTGTGATCTGGTGGTTATTGGTATGATTTGTTCTTGGTTTGATCTGGTGGCTGTTGGTGTGGTCTGTTAGTTCTTGCTGTGATCTGGTGGTTATTGGTATGATTTGTTCTTGGTGTGATCTGGTGGTTGTTGGTGTGGTCTGTTAGTTCTTGCTGTGATCTGGTGGTTATTGGTATGATTTGTTCTTGGTGTGATCTGGTGGTTGTTGGTGTGGTCTGTTAGTTCTTGGTGTGATCTGGTGGCTATTGGTATGATTTGTTCTTGGTGTGATCTGGTGGTTGTTGGTATGATTTGTTTGTTCTTGGTGTGATCTGGTGGTTGTTGGTGTGGTATGTTAGTTCTTGGTGTGATCTGGTGGCTATTGGTATGATTTGTTTGTTCTTGGTGTGATCTGGTGGCTGTTGGTGTGGTCTGTTAGTTTGTGCCGTGATCTGGTGGTTGTTGGTGTGGCTTGTTAGTTCTTCCTGTGATCTGGTGGCTTATAGTGTAGTCTGTTAACTTTTGGTGTGATCTGGTGGCTGTTGGTGTGGTCTGTTAGTTCTTGCTGTGATCTGGTGGTTATTGGTATGATTTGTTCTTGCTGTGATCTGGTGGTTATTGGTATGATTTGTTCTTGCTGTGATCTGGTGGTTGTTGGTGTGGTCTGTTAGTTCTTGCTGTGATCTGGTGGTTGTTGGTGTGGTCTGTTAGTTCTTGGTGTGATCTGGTGGCTATTGGTATGATTTGTTTGTTCTTGGTGTGATCTGGTGGCTGTTGGTGTGGTCTGTTAGTTCTTGCTGTGATCTGGTGGTTATTGGTATGATTTGTATGTTCTTGGTGTGATCTGGTGGTTGTTGGTGTGGTCTTTTAGTTCTTGGTGTGATCTGGTGGTTGTTGGTGTGGTCTTTTAGTTCTTGGTGTGATCTGGTGGTTATTGGTATGATTTGTTCTTGGTGTGATCTGGTGGTTGTTGGTGTGGTCTGTTAGTTCTTGCTGTGATCTGGTGGTTATTGGTATGATTTGTATGTTCTTGGTGTGATCTGGTGGTTGTTGGTATGGTTTGTTAGTTCTTCTTGTGATTTAGTGGTTATTGGTGCTGTCTGTTAGTTCTCAGTGTGAGTGGCAGTTATTGCTGTGATCTGGTGGTTGTTGGTGTGGTTTTATAGTGGTGTTATAGTGGTGGTGTTAGTTCTTGGTGTGATTTGATGTAGATGTTCTTGGTAAGGTTTTTATTTAAAAAATAAACGTTGGTGCGTTTTGGTGGTTCTTGTTTTTTAATTGATTGTATTTTTGTTTTGCAATTTAAAAGACAATGCCTTTAATATACATGTTGAATTTTATTGTACTTTACAGGTCACAACATAAAATAGGGTAATGCAAATGTACAAAAATAGCAGCTGGTCAAATGTAACCTCCATGCTGGCATAACACTAGCTTGGTAAATAAACCATAGATGTGCGTACTGTAGATAGATGGGTAGATAGATGGATATCTGTATTGCTTTAGATATTAAAGGGAAATGTCTGATAAGCTGTTGAATCTTTCAGAGGCTCTCCGGTTTGTTGTATGTGTGCATTCTGGTTAATGGTTAATGAAGGATGCGTTTAGTTTTGGCCTCTGAGAGTTCAGCCTGCAGAGGTAGATTTGGTTTGAAGTATTATCAGAAACCAAACAGTCAGTTTTCAGACTCGTCTACAGACACAATAAAATAAATAAGTGTAGAACCATCTTCCATTTTCAAGGCCTGACTCTCCACCAGCAGCACCTACTGCATTTACTGCATGGAGTGTTACACTGGAACGTTCTTAACCTGGAACGTTGTCAACCAGCACACACTGATAGGAAGCTATACGAGGGATTATTGTGTAGGAACTGTTATTAGATGTGTTTTGGTTTGTTGTGGTTGTGTTTACCCAGTGATTCTCTCCTGAACTCTGAGATCTTGGGTCTAGGGTTGGATTCGTTTAATATGTTATGGCTCTGTTCCTTTCTAGAAAGACTGGACTGTTTGCCATGTGATCCACAGGTTCAACCATCACTTTATAGCATCAAAAGCTAAAGCTGCAACTCACGGAGCTAGACAAATATCTAAAAAAGAATCAGTTTTTTCATGTTTGAGAATTAAGTGGCCATATTTTATGAATTTTGAAGAATCTGCTGTGTTCAATATGAAGAAGGATCATTTCTATTTATTTATTTATTTACTTATTTATTATTTTTTTAATTTATTCATTAATAGTGATCCCTGGGAAGGACTGGCAGCCTATCCAGGTTGTTTTCTGCCTTCTCTCTAAATAGCCCTGGGATGGCTGGGTCCAGGTTACAGTATATACTCACTATGCTCTGGTCAAGTACCATTTTTCATGTGTGTATCATGTAAGGGCTTTAGAGATTGTGAACTACCCCACCGATCGTCATTTCTAATCAGTGTTGTAAAGCCTCTTTTAGAAACTCAAGAGCTTTTACTTTGATTACCTCTTTATAGAATCGTCCCGACTGCTCACTGTTATCTGATACATGGAAACTCAGACGGAGCTCCTGGTCTACCACGTCTTGGCGGAGGAATCAAAAATAACAATGACTGCTTTGACTGCTTCAGTACACTAGCCCTTTTTCATCAAAGCTGCGGAGAAACGAGTGCAGTTTGGAGAGCATGGAGTGACATGAACAACTCATGCACTGAAGAGAGCGAGCATTCATGCGGAAGCTGTCAAAGTGAGCCAATTAAAGGAAAGCCTTCAGCAGATTCATAAACAGGAGTTCAAGCTTAACTAGTGCAGTAGAGTTGTATTAGCCAGCCACAGTCTCTACAACACAAATACAGTGCGTTTTATTTGTTATTCAAAACCACCAGTAACTTAGATGTGGTTTAAGAAGTGCAGTCGCAGTGGGTAACGCTGACGCCTCACAGCAAGAAGGGCATGGGTTCATATCGTCGCTGTCTAAAGTGTATCTCCATTTTTGTTAATTTTTTCTTTTATGTCTCATTTGATCACATGAGCTGCTGTTTACACTGTGTAGAGATTTCATGAAGAATAGACCAACAGAAATGGCCCAAAACGTCTTGGAAAGATGTCTGGTTCCATTGACTTCCATTCAAATTAAATGAGGTTTTTGGCCTCTCCTGTAAAGTTGCCATTTTGGAGATACCTGTTTTTCTTTAGACATCGACGATATATATGTATGTGTGTGTGTGTGTGTGTATATATATATATATATATATATATATATATATATATATATATATATATATATATATATATATATATATATATACAAAAACATACATATATACTGTCCAGGGTCTTGTCTGTGTGGAGTTGGCATGTTCTCTCTGTATCTTCATATCCGGGTTTCCTTCATGAACACATGAACACATGCAGTCAGGTAACCTGGAGATGCTAAATTGCCCGTGAGTGAATGGGTTGGTAGTCTGTCCAGTTTGTATCCTGCCTTCCACTCATTGAATACTGGGAGCCAGCAACCCGTGTGGCCCAGAAGAATGAAGCGGTTTAGATGATGAGTTAGAGTGAGTGTTGATGCAATGTTGATGATCACCACTTACTATACACAAGAATAACGGTCAGTTTACATTGTAATCCATGGAGTTATTGAATAATAAATCTCTATATGCGATATGCATGAGCTTTTAAAAAGGTCATTTGGTTTGTATCCATTTTACAATAAGGGGTTTACAGTTTTCTGTTTCTTAAATGCAGGAATGTGGGATTCCACCAGGTTTGTCCCCTTAAGTTGACGTCTAGAGAAATGGAATCATGACTGTCTGACTGGCTTGTGCAAATCCATCGAGTTCTAGGAATCCTCGCTTTGCTCTGTTGTGGCCTACACAAACCTCTTTATGTAACAGAGCAAAGGTGGCACGGGCTGTTGCATTGGTAAGCTCTGTCTGGAACACTAAATATGGGCAGGACTCCACCTGCAGTCCTGTTTTTAGGATCATTGTTGAAGTGTTTGGGTATCTCGGTTTGTGTTTTAGCCTTGCTTGGGTTGAGCTTGGGTTGTACTGTAGTTACAAAATGACCTCCATTGTACATACAGTGCCAGTCAGCATCAACTCATAAAAGGGTTTGTCTGATTTCAGTGTCTCATGCGTTCATCTTGAGCTAATCTGTCAACACTGATCCATAAACTGGGAAACTGGGACTAAGTCTAAGATGGTTTAACTGTTTTATCATTTAACTGTTTGTTTGCTAAATAATATTAACAGTAGTAAAATATGAAAGTGTGATACATCATCGTGTTCCAAAGACCTCTCAGTTTCAGAGCACCAAATACTTCATATCTTTATATCTAAAGCATGTCTGACAGTCTGAAGGTTCTCCAACTGGTGGACACTAAGATGTAAGTCTCTTTGTTAGTCATTCAGAGAAAAAGCTGCTATAAATTGTGGTCGGATCTAATGTAGGCAAGTGTTTGCGGCAACAGCTTTTAAAATCATAGATAAAAAAGCTGTTTATAAGAAGATATTGGGTTGCTATATGTGTATTTATCGGTTATTTAAATGTGCTTGACAATTTAATGAAATTAGTTGATTCTGAAAACCATGCAAGCTACCCTCGTGGAAAACAGCTACCATGAGTTTGAGTCACTGTTGACCTGCTATGGCTCCAACTGTTTGAATATGTGTGAGCTGATTTCTCATTTTCATGATCATTCAGATTATTGCTCTATTGTTGGATGTTGAAAGTTTATTCTATTCATGTTTAATCTAAAGCATAATATTCAGCTGTGTTTGAGGTTTTGGAAATCAGCCAGTTTTGAAACCTTCAGTGTGCCTAAAATTGACCTAGGCATAGATTTAGCTAGTTCTGTTTGCCTTAGTTCTGTTTGTCTATTCATTTTAAACATATAAGCAGAATTTCAGTTTCACTTTCAACCTAATCCTGACTCACAACACTGACAGTACAGATAAATGGACAGTCAGTGTCTCTAAATGTGTATGGAGACAATAAGTTTACTGTCAATTGAAATTGTTTGTGGTCTGCTACAGTTGGGACATGCCGAGGTCTTGTTAAAAACCTTGCAGGATTCTACTATGATTATAAAAAGCATAGGCCTACATGTAGCCAGATGTATCCAGACTCCTGACTGGTACTGTATTTACTGTATTAAGTTTATTTTTATGAAATCCTTATCTTATCTGTGAAATGCTCTCTTGGCCATGATGACCAACTCCATAGCTGATGTTGACTCTACTTTATTAACCCGTGTATTATATGTACTGTAATACTGTGACTGTGTACTGAAGTGGCTAAAGCTTTATTGTACACTAGCCGTCCTCCAAACCCCAAATGGTAGCCGTGATTTCATAAACTGAAGTTTTTTTTTTTAGACTACACTGCTATGAACACTGATTTAGTGCTGCCTGCTAACAAAATGATCTGTATAACTTGTTGTGCTGCCCTTTTATTGTTTTTGATTATAATTTTTTTTAAATAATATTTGCCTTTTCTTACAATAGAAAAAGCATACCCAGCTGACATTCTTTGCATGGTTAAAGACTGGCGTTTTCCACCAGCATTGATCAGATTTCAGTTCTTTATTTTTGCATATTACAGTATTTTAATGAAGGCAATGTTTCTAAGGCCAGTGTTGAGAGATTTGTGAAGTTGAGGTGTTGTGAGATTGGTTACTGAATGATTTATTGTTTGTACAGTGTCATATTGTTATTTAGCTGTTCTTCCACTGCTGTAAATCAGCATTAAAGCAAAAGCTTATTGTGGTAAACGAATAAATCAATATAGAATTTGTGGCCTCTGCAGTTTTATAATTCAGTCCAATTCGTAGGTACAGAAGGTGTCAAAAGTGCTATAAAGCATTTGAGTCATAGAGTTTCTATTGAGTCCAGTGTGCGCACACACAGCCAATTTCAGACCGGGCTGGTGAATCACTGATGACACACCGTGACGTGCTTTGAGTTTCAGTGGACTATATTGTAGTTTCAGTGAACCATGATCATGATACTAATATATTGCAGTTTTAACTAATCAGGGTTGGGCAGATTAGTACTTGCCCATCAAGCCAGTGCATTGAGAATTCATGGCCAGAATTAGAGAAACGTGGTTTATTGCATGTACACTGTATTTACTATCACCAAGCATGTCTTGGTACCAAATAACCAAATCACATAAGGCGTGTGAGGGGAAACATTTACATTTACATTTATAGCATTTAGCTGACGCTCTTATCCAGAGCGACTTACAAGGTTAATCACATTACAGAAAGGCCATGCAAGTGTTAGGAGTCTTGCCCAAGGACTCTTATTGTAGCACAGCATAGTCACCCAGACCGGGATTCGAACCCCAGTCTCCCACGTGTGGTGGTGGCTCCCTAACAGGTAGTGGTGGTGGCTCCCTAACAGGTAGTGGTGGCATCTGCTGAGCTACACCAACAATTGGGTAAGTTAAGGCTAATACAGAGAAGAGCACACCCACACATCTAGCTTTACAACTTTACAACTATGGCAAAACTTAGACTGATATGAGGAATATTTATTAAGCTACACATATAGAAGTAGTGTCTCTCAGTATCGTTTCGGACCACCATATTTACTAATGCAACATGCGTTAGACATATTTCGGCATGGAGTTGTAGAGGTTCCTAATGGTGTCCTCTGATAATCCATTCCATGCAGCTTGGCTGTTGGGTTACGGTTCTCTCCCTCTCTGTAGTTCATGTGGGCCTCCCATCCAGCCTAGTATTGCAAGTAAAAAGGCTGTAACAGAATATCCACTGTTTATTACAGTGTTATAGCGGAGTAGAACACTGGTAAATGCTTGTTTCAGTGGCATATCTTTTCTATGATAACTATATTTTAAACATTTGAAATAAAATTGATTGAGCCTTATATAAATAAGTTGATGGCCTCTTTAACTACACAGCGTTTACTCTTTTAGACCACCTTTGCATGGTATGGCGGTAACAGTATTTATCCTTGAGCCTGTTTCTCACACTGGCTAGTACATGTGATTGTGTTGATATATTATTCTGTATTACAGTGTAATATTTTAGCTGATTAGTTTGGCCTCCATATCCATTTTATTATACACGTGCATTATAACTGTCAACTTCCATGTGTGTTTTACTCTGTGGTCATGTTTACTTTGGCTTTGTGTGTGGCACAAAGAGAAATAATACAGGTGTTTAAAGGAGTTATGACCCATGTGACCAGGTCCCGGCAGGGTTGCTGAGTCTTAGGTGCTTTCACAGATTCAGTATTGCGAGTGGTCTCAGACCAGTGAGTCAGTTAGCCTTTTTCCCATTGCAGGTTACTGATGTGTAAGCATTACAGTGGTATTTCCATACAGACTTGCCTCAAACCGCTCAGCTAACCGTGATTGGGCCACAGAACCATTTCAGGGTTTAACGTAGCAATGTACCTTGTTGCCGATTGGTTCTGTGTTATGTTGTCAGTGCACATTGTATGTCAGTGCACGATTATAAGTCCCCCAATCAATACTTTTCAAATAGCTTCAGTTTAACACCTGTAACATGGACAGTGTTTCTCCGGCCAGGTCCTGGAGGCACCCTGCCCTGCACATTTTAGGGTTATTAAGTGTGCTGAGATCAGGTCAAGCACAAAAATGTGCAGGTGGAAAACCCTGGGCTAAGCAGCACTGCTAACTAGGAAAGAGTGGCTTGTTAGCGTTAGCTTAGCTTGTTTATTTTTTATTGCTGTCTACGTTTTTACACATTAAAAGTATTTCAGATTTGGCTTATTTGTTAAATTTAAATAAAAAATAAAAAATTACTGTCACAGAAGTCTGTGTCCAAAGAATGGAATTGAGACAACATACAAGGGTGCTTTCATCCCAGTCAGATTACTGACTTGTCAGTGAATACCCATGCGTTGATCGAGCTGCTATGTGTTGCTATGTGATGAGTATATTGCACTTTGCATTTTGTTTTATAAGCTAACCAGATCAAAAATGAGTCACCTTGCATGTTTAACGTGGTAGCAAATTCAGGCTCTTGCAGATGCAGGTGCTGCACGAGGATGATGGGGTTATAAATACCTGTGGGTTGTGGACGTGGGGACTCCAGTCCTTGTGTGGAAAATGGCTCCAAAGCAGATGTTTGTCTGAAAGGAGTGATTGCATTTGGGTATGCCAAAGACCACAGTGTGAAGGAAGTAGCTGAATCTGCAGGTGTATGGAAGCGCACAGTCATACAGGTCTACCAGCAGTGGCTAAAATCCTAGTCTACAGGGCATTCTGCTCAGAATTGGGCCAGGAAAGGCATCCACCAAATCTGGCCCGACTGCACAATGATGCAAGAGTGTCTGAACATTGATGTGGCCTACATCCAGAAACTTGTCCAGTCCATGCCCAATTCAATCACAGCTGTTATTGGTCTTTGTGGAGGTGTTACATGCTATTAGGTACGTTTCGGTCACAGGTGACTCAGTGTTTTTTGTCCGGTGAGCTTATTAAGCCGGACAGACTAAAAGGGCAACAAGTTCATTGTGGGAAAAGGAGCATGTGGGGAGGGCTTTACGCAGAAGGTGAAAAACATTTGCCCCTTCGGTTTATGCTTTGCATAATTTGTACTTAAACGCTGTTATGTTTCCTCACAAATCAAGTGTTTCTTATTGAGCTGCACGTAATCCTCTTAAAATACTTGGCTGTGTGTTGACTGCTTGTTTGAACTTGAGTGCCCTGGCCAAGCACTGAACTCACAAGAACCATGGGCCTTTAGAACAGAGCCTTTGCTAATTTGACCACATTTACCTGATATTTACTCTCCTCTTCTTCCTCCTTCCTCCTCTTGCAGTTTCACTGCAGCATGTCTGCGCCTGCGACAGGCAGAAAGACCCCAGTGGACCACGGGGTTCAGATCCGCTTCATAAATGACCTGCACGAGACTGGAGCGGGTCAAGGAGGCCAGTCCCGTCGTGAAGTCCAGCCCCGTCGGGAAGGCTCTGGGAAGTCCGCGCCTCGCTACGGAGTGGCTGTTAGAGTGCAGGGCATAGCCGGTCAGCCCTATGTTGTGCTGAAGGAGGGAGAGAAAGGAGACTCGTATGGAGTGCAGCTCCGCACACAGCCACACGGGCCTCCGCCGTCTTACAACAGTTTACCCAGGTAATGTACACACACATTAACACTTTTCAGGTGTGTGTTCAATGAAATCTGCAGAGAAGTTTCACCTCCAAAGTTCAGTCTGAGAAGCTGGTTACATTTTCTGCTTTCCACAATCCAAGAAATCCCACATTAAGAGATGTTGAGGTCTGGGTTTGGTGCAGTTAGACAGTATGAACAGGAATGTCCAGGATTAATATATGCAGATTATTATTCTCAGAGGAAAAAGTGAATGTCTTGTGTTGCAAGTCCCCGGAAGTGTAATTCAGGCTTCATCACCAATGGTACCCTATGCTGCAAGTCTAACCACCTTCAGGTCAAATTTATAATTGAGAACTGCGAAGACTTGCCACATGTCAGGAATATAAGCCATGACCAGTCCACTAAGCAGTAACAAGGTAGCAGGTCTCAGGATGGTGGAGGGATTGCTGGAACCTATCCCCGTGCTCAGTGGGTGGAAGGCATGATCGCCCTGAACAGGCCAGGCCGCCAGTCCATTGCAAGGCAGACACACACACACTGAAACCTAGGCACAGTTTAGTATCTCCAGCTCACCTGACGGCATGTCATGCTAACTCCACACAGAAAGAGCCAAGGTCACCCAGTTGGGAATCAAGCCCGGGGCTTGGGTGTACCTGTGAGGCAATAGCGCTACCCACAGCGCCTCCCAGGCAAAACTAGTCCAGTTTGAATAGTGCTTCAGTCAGGAAACATGCCCCCAGACATTGTTTCTGTGGGTGGCAGGTAGTTGAGCTAACAGTAGATTACACCGCACATTCATTTCAGTATGTTTGCAGGAATTTGTCGTCATATGATGATGTCATGATATTTTCATGACTTTAATAATGTCAGTAGTGTAAAAAATGTAATTAGAGTTTTCTAATAACGGTGCCGAATGATATGTATCATAAATGAATTGTCTGTTAAAAGTTTGCAATTATAACCTTTTTTTGTGTGTTTTTTTTTTTTTTTTTTTTTTTCCTCCGCTTGTTTCACTTTCTAGGAGAAGAGAAGACGGGCCAGCCCAGGGTCAGTATCTCCCCTCTGCGGAGAACAGCCATATGCGCCGGGCTCAGTCCCACGGCTCTCTGCTGGACCGAGAGAACGGAGACGACTTCGACTACAACTTCAGGCGCCCTCCTGGCGATGGGCGCTCTGGCAGCTACGGCAACCTGGATGCGGGCATCGGCGTGGGTTCAGAAAGGGAACGGACGATGCAACGGTCCCAGTGGGGAGGTTCCCACCAATTGGGGCTCAATGGCTCGGTGGAGAGGGACACCCACAGAGGGGGAAGTACTCACTACACTGGCCAAGCGGGTCCGAATTCCAATCAGACACTGTTTAATAGAACCAATAACAGCTCTTCAGGCCAAGCTAGTAGTTTTGGAGGCTCCTCCAGAGGGAGCTCCCCTGCTCTGGATGTGGGAACCAGACCTAGCACTGCTTCCACCACCTTCTCTGCTGCTCCGCCTGCAGCCTTGAACACCTACTCCTCTCCCACCTCCTCCTCGCCCGCTTCTGCCTACAGCAGCCTGGGCAGGACCTCTGGATCCGTTGCTAAGGTGGCAGCTGTCCCCTCCTCTGCTAATGACTGGTCATCATTGGATGGACATGTGAGTGATGGCGTGTTTAGTTTGATTGGTTCAGTAGGTAGAGCTTATATCGAATATCAGATTAGGGTTCTTGGGTCAAGAATTTGAACTCTCATAAATCCTATGAATTTAATTGCTGTTATCGATGCTTATTGTTATTATTATCCCATACATTGAAATGTAGGTGTTAGCAATTTGTATATCCCACATACCTTTAGTACCTTGAGACTAATACCTTATTGGTGCGCTGGTGTATGAAGGTCACTATACGGGTGTAAAAGTGAATACCAGAATGACATTCTCTTAAGCTATGAATTTAGACGTACTGTGGATACCGTGAGACGCCCAGACATAATGAGTGATCCTCAAGACCAAGTGAACATCAGCAGCTGAAATGACTCTTGGACAACCTCACCTTTGGGTGGCACTTTTAGCCGTTCGTGTGTTGGTACTTGAAGCATTGTAAAGGACAGAATCGCTATGGCTTTGAGCCCGCACGCTGGCCATGCACCTGTAGAGGTGTTTTAACTTTGTGCTAATTGAGTACGCAGGCCTTCATACTAAATAAAGAAATTTATAGGGAGATTAGTTGAGCAGGTTCTCCTCTACAGGCGTGTTTATGTGAGCTCTATCATATATCATGCAACAATGAAAGGTTCGCACGCTGTCTGTGGAGATAGCTGCAAGAGATACTCTGCTGCAAATGTATAATTACTGCCTGCACAAACATGGAGCGTGTTGATGGGCAAAAAGCAAATCCAGCTTGTTTGATAGCAGTGCAGGTAGAACTGATGGTGCGGAACATCTTTGTTTAGACTAGTACATGCACTGCTGTTTAATATAGTGTGTCAGCTTCAGACGATTCATCTCACATACTCTGCAAGTTCTACAGATAGATATTTATCAGACTAAACAGTCATGTCCTTCACTTCACTTTGTGATCACTTAAGGTGATGCATGTAACAAGCCTAGAATAGTGGGACATCTTTGTAGACTACTGTATGTGGTATGTGAGCTGCAGAACGGAAGTAAGGATGCCTGAAGAGGTTAAAGCCAGGAGAGAGGACAGATTATGAGAGAGAACCACTAAAACTGCTTCCCTACTGAAGAAGCTACCAGGGCATGTGACGACAACAATGACAATAACGTCAACGCTTTAACAAGCTGCAGCAATTATCTTAGCAGCTTCTGGTTCCTCAAATATTCATGCATCACAGGCCTCATCAACATGTATTCTGGTATTTCCTGCCAGAAAATCTTCAAAAGCTTCAAAAGCAATAGAAAGCCCGCCAGCTGGTGCCGTGGGGTTGTTGATGTTGCCATGGCTAAGCCGCTGTCTCTGAAATGGTCGGGCAGAGAAATCGAGTTTCCCACTTGACTTGAATAGTTGATTGTCCAGTCACATGTCCAGTAAGCTTTAAGAAATTTTTAATATCTGCCGTCCAGTTCCCACCTCATTTAACAGAACTGATGACGGTGATTCTGACAGTACGTTCTACAGTTCAGTAAATTAAATGAATAACCAAATTACAGAGCACGCACAATATTCAGCAGGATTTCAGACAGTCTGCACAGTCAACAAAGGAAAAGGGCCACAGGCATGACTTTCCAGAAATCTCCACCCTGTAGAGCGTTTTCAGAATCCTCTGTTTTCAGTGACTGAAAGCACAGTTCGTGTGGACGGGAGGCCAAAACTTACAGGGAAAAAGAAAACTGTTCTTAGTTAGGCCAAAGCTTGCTGTGTCTACAGCTTCCTGTGGAGGTCCTGAGGTCCCGACACCCGAGGCCTGTCGTACAAAGCAGGTTTTCTTGTTTACAGTGCCTAGCCCCCTAACCTACACTTTGTTTGGTCTAATCATGAATTTTCAGTCTCACAACAGTGGATCACTCTTCACAAGGCTAGGCTGTTGTGGAAACTTGCCCTGCCCTTGTCAGGTTAAGTTTGGGAACATAAACAATTACTTTTGAATGGGAACCCCTCTGTGGGCAGCCCTGTTTAGTTCATATTAGCAGCTATTAAGTTGTTTAACATTTACATTTAAGGCATTTAGCAGACGCACCTATCCAGAGCGACTTACAACCGTGCTTAGTGTTCCGTTGGATAATGTTTCCCAGCTAGTATAAGAAGGTTAGAGTCTAAAACTCATCATGAGCTCAGATACTGTCGGAACAAGGGCCAGTGTTCAATGGTCAGGACCACCACAGAGCAGGTATTATGTGGGTGGTGAATGATTCTGTGCTGGTGTGAGTGGATCAGACACAGCAGTGCTGCCGGAGTCTTTAAACACTGTGTCCACTCACTGTCCACTCTATTAGACACTCCTACCTTCCTGGTCCACCTTGAAGATGTGCAGTCAGAGACGACAGCTCGTCTGCTGCTTCAGAGTTTGTGTTGGTCATCCTCTAGTACTTCATCAGTGCCCACTGGACGCTGTTGTTCTGGATAGTTGTGGTTGGAGGGCACTGAAGTGTCCACCCTGACAGAGTGAATTTGCGTAAAGACAGGCTGGTGGATTAACTACCCAGATTCTGTTCTCAGTTAATGATTAACTGCTATAGAAATCTCCCTTGATTTGGCCTCATTAGCAAGTAGCCGTTTACAGAATGTGAACAGGATGTAACTGTAGCAGATTAGAAAGCTGATCCACCAGACCTGCCCAGTGTGGTTTACTAAGTGTGATGCAGTGCAGTAGGCTCCGACGGTACTTGAATTACAAACTGGAGTGAGGGATTACAGAGAGTGCCTTGTCTTGACCTTGATTTTGAAGTTGTGGTGTTTTGAACACATTTAGACAAAAAAATCTCTTAAATGAAACAGTGATATTTAACCAGTTCTAAGTAGGATGAGAACGATCTTATAGCCAGTACCGATTTGAAGACTTAGTGGCATAACTTTGTATTGAGTTTTTTTTTTTTTTTTTTTCTTGCTTTCAGTTTTGCTGCATGTTTATGTTTAAACAGCACTGAAATGATGGCCAGGTGATAAACATATGGCTGTTATATAGAGGGTCAAATTCTAGTGCTCACGTGCGGTTGTGATCACAATAATGTTGTCGTATATCCTGATGGATCTGCAGAAGATGGTCTAGATGTATTTGATTATCCTTCCTTGCTGCAAATCTGTGCTCACGATGAATGTGGTGGTGTTCTGCGAGAGTCGAATCTTATGTTGCATTTGTGGTCTCTGATTTCTCACAACAGGTCACTCCCGATATCCTAATGGACCAGGGTCAGAGCTCGGGGTCAGAGTTCATGAACGAGGAGGATCAGATCCAGCATATGATCTACAGTGCTCTTCGACAGGGGTAAGGCATTGTTCTACAATGCAGCATCACCCACAGAAGATGTCCTAAAGGATAACCAAGTGTAGGATGGGCATCTGTAGATAATACATCCCCAACAAATTCAGTCAATAAAGCCACTAAAGCTTTAATTAAGCCACTAAAAAGTCATTGTGTTCATTCAAAGTGTTAAATACAGCATATAAGTACATAAAAGATACATTGTGTGTGAATGTATTAAAGTTGTGCTGATGAGCTTGTCTCTTGTTTCTGTTGCCTATAGGAGCAATGAGAACGATGCTATCATTAAACGGAGAGTCCGTGCCATCTGTGATAAGATCCAGGCACTGAAGGTACCCCACACACTGGCTTCACCTTACAGACTTTAACAGTAACCAGTGCATAACCCCTAATACAGTGCCTCAGGATGACTTAACACACCTGCATACTTGCACTATTACACTACTTACATAAACAAATTCATCAGTATAGACTTTGTTTCATTTTGCTTTTGCTGGTTTGAGTTTTGGTTCTTTTTTAGCGTACACTGAGAGTAAAAGTTTAAAGACACTTTTTTTATATTTGTAATTTACTGTAATTTTATATTTGTATTCCAAATTTTTGAATGCTTGCACTGCATACAGAAACAGTGGCAGCTTTTTTTATCAGACCACAGAAACTTTCTTTTGCTGTCTGGGATGTAGATGTGTTTTTTTTTTTTTTTTTTTTTTCTGGTGGTTTCGACAGTGTTTTTGTTTGAAACTGTGGGCGAGCCAGTAAACAGAGCATATACACCGGTGTCTGTACCAGGCTTTCATACAGCGGTATATATATTCAGTCAAAGTGCTTGTTGATCACTGGTGATTAGGGCCTGTTTTAGTAAATCTGCCCCAAAAATGCAAGCGTTTGGGAGTTCCTGGCGCATCCTCTACATGCTGCACACTCTTCAGCACATTTTAATGCACGCCCACTGTTTCTTTGCTGAATGTAACCTATTGGTAATGTTATCATTATGGATACTGGATAGTTTGTCTTCCTCAATATAAAAACTAGAGATTTTTGATCCCCAGTAGAAAACGTTCGCTTAGAAAACCAACAAATGTCATAAGTTTGCAGGTGTTCACACTTCCGACACTTTCGACTGTAAAGCAGCTGATTGCGATTTTCACTAATAGTCCAAGTGTAATCAAAGTTGTATGTATTTGTTTCTTGGCCTAAGCATAGATCTGAATTGTGCATATCCATTGCTCTTAGAAGAAACATTAAACGCAAGGGCTGATCTTCATATTTTGGGCCTTCTGAAATCGTCTCTGGCCAAGTTGGCACAGAGCTGATCTCATAGGCAGGCAGCAGAGAAATGGGCATTACATTAACGGCTGCTGGCGTATCGCCCTACTCTATAATGAATTGGCAGCGGATCCAACAGCACTTATAACAGCTGAGCCCAATTTAGAGTGAGTGCAGCTTGGAACGTATCCTATCCAAAACACTCTCATACACACACACACACACACACACATGCTCTCTTACACACACACACACACACACACACACACACACACACACACATGCTCTCTTACACACACACACACACACACACACACACACACACACACACATGCTCTCTTACACACACACACACACACACACACACACACACACACATTCTCACACACACACACACATACGCACATGCACAAGAGCCACACACAAACTAAATGAGCTTTCAGTTCTCCAAGTAAATAGTCTTCCCGGTAAACAGACACATTGATTTATGAGTTTCCAGTCTTCACACAGCTTCTCTGCGCACCCACGTACACTGGGCAGGCTAAAGGTTTTGAAAAGGATTTTAATGTGAAATAAAGAGGCGACGGGGGTAAAGTTCAGATCTCTCTGTCCTGTCCGGATAGCCCTGTGTAATCGAGAGATGCCATTGACGGCATTTAGCTGACGCTCTTATCCAGAGCGACTTACAAGGGTAATCATATTACAGGGAGGCCAATGTAGTGTTAGGAGTCTTGCCCAAGGACTCTTATTGGTGTAGCACTGCATAGTCACCCGGACCGGGATTCGAACCCCTCTTAAAACTGAATAGGTGAGCCAAAAATTACATTCAATCTACTGTCCCCTAACATCAGATATAGGGGTGGGTAATGTGGTGAATGTTCTTTTGATCATTTTTTTATTATGCTGTATAACAGTATTCTGATTATTTGGATATTAATGTCTGCAAAATTAATAAATAAATTATTACATATTTAATACATATTACGTATGTACATATAATACATATTATATATAATATAATACAAATACAAATTAATTCGGCCAAAAGGAAACGTGAAAAGACTGAATACTTGAGTCATACTGTGCTGTGTTGGGGTGTCTGCTGGGAAGTTGTTCAGTGTTTTTAATCTGCAGTTTAGTCATTGTTTTCTGTTTAAAACCAAGAAATACATCCCAGACAGAAAAATGATTCTGGCCCACTTGCCAGATGGGTTGAACGCACCTGGGTGGACCGCTCCCAGCAGTAACATGTGGGCTACATGCATGCCAGATTTGGGCCATAGCTCAGACAAAAGTAGGCAGCTCTGCTGCATCTGTGCCAGAAGTGGACCAGATCCTTTTTAGTACAGGTGAGCCAAATGCATGCTGTAAATTTGGCGGCCACCTTTGACTCACAGCAGGTTACCAGTGATGACAGAGGCTGGTAGTGCCATGTCTTTGCCCAGTGGGGCCCATATCTGCTTGCTATCTGAGATTTAGCCTATTTAATTTAAGCAATGGTGAGAAATTAATTAAACACTAGAAACGCCTGAGTCTTTTGTCCTTCAGTCAAATGTTTCATTTTGTTGGGCTTTGCACAAAATTGTTAATTTTGGCGCATCTCCAGGTCTAATCATTCCAGCCCAAATTTTAAAATTCTTTTGTAGTGTTCTTTTGCATTTGTGTGTTTTCTAGTAAAATCTTAAACAGGTGATGTAGTCAAGCTTGCAGGCATAAGTTAAGATCGACAGTAGGCCAAAAATAAGAGCAGCAGTTTACAATCAAAGGGCCTTGTACACCAACCGCTTCTATAAAGAAATGTACACAGTTTTCACAAAGATTCTGACATTATTTCTTCTACATGTGGAATCTACACACAATCAAGAGCACGAATGTGTGTAGAGTTCTGCAGTTTAATGGTTCTGACAGATTTTTCTTGGGTCCTTTTCTCAATAACAGTACATTTTTAAGTTTAGGAAAAGCTCAAATATGTATCACACATTTCTCAGTGCATACGTTCATAAATGGTTACTGAACACTGTTAACAGAAAAGGGAATTTAATATAGTGGTAAATGTTATCCTGAAATATGCATCTATATATCGTCGCTGTCCAATGAAAAACGTGTATCTCCACTTTAGTCCATTTTCACTTTTATGTATCATTTGAACATACCAGCTACTGTTCACACAGAGTGAGAATCTCATGAAGAATGGACCAACAGAAATGGCCCAAAGCTGTTAGGAAAGACGTCTGGTTCCATTGACTTACATTAAAGTTAAATGAGGTTTTTGGTCTCTCCTGTAAAGTTGCCATTTTGGACTTACTTGTTTTTCTTTGGACAGCGATGATATAAAATTAAGAAGGTATTTAAAGTTGAAATGTTAAATACCTTTGCCTGCTGTTGCACATGTTCCTGTTTTCTCTTTTACTACTGTGAAGCATTGGGTTTAATGTTCTGCTGTCTTTCCCCCTGGTTAACCCGATTGTGAATTGTAAGTAGGGTGAAGGAACACAAGCCTATTATGTTTCCCCCATGGCTCAGGACTATGATAACAGCACATGGGGATTATGGACTCTGAGGGATAATTAGAATGTAATCTACCTAAATCTGGTAATTTGATGTTGCATGCTGCTTTTAGGGCATATGCGAGTTTGACTACTAATCTGTGCCTGTCTAGCCTGACGGCAGTGTGCTGTTACCACACCTGTCTGAAGAGATCTTCTTACAGCAGCACTGTTGGATAGCAGTGGCACATGCATGGACATGAGGAATGTTAGCACCAGGGTGATGATGTGGTTTTCATTTACAGGTGAGCAGACCAGATTCAGCAACTAAAGCACAGCTTGAGCAGAGTCTGGATGAAAACGTGCATCTCCAGGAACAACTGGGCCGGAAGAAGACTGAGCTCGAACAAACACACACTGAGTGAGTGGAAGTGTTAGGAATGTGTTTATGGGAATTTTTGACCATTCTTCCAGAAGTGCAGTTGTGAGGTCAGACACTGATGTTATAGTCTCCGCTCTAATCCATCCCAAAGGTGTTCTGTGGGGTTGAGGTCAGGATGCAGTCAAGTTTTTTTCCGCACTTGTGTGCAATCATGTTGGAACAGGAAGGGGCCATCCTCAAACTGTTTCCGTATTGGGAGCATGACATTATCCATAATCTGAAGCATTGACTTCTGAGGGGAACTAAGACCCCAACTCCTGAGACACAACCCCACACCATAATCCCCACCTCCCACAAACTTTACACTTTGTACAATTCAGTCATACAAGTACCATTCTTCTGGCAACTGCCAAACCCAGACTCGTCCATCGGATTTCCATAGAGTCCAGTGGTGGCGCTTTGCCCTGGGTGTATTGAGCTTGGTGATGCCCTCTACACACTGCTCATGAGCTAATCTGAAGGCCACATGAAGTGTGGAGGTCTATAGTGATTGACTTGGCAGCAGGTTGGTGACCTCTGCACACTGTGTCTCAACATCCACTGACCCTGCTCTGTCATTTTATGTGGCCTACCACTTCATGGCTAAGTTGCTGTTGTTCCCAATCACTTCCACTTTGTTATAATCCCACTGACAGTTGGACTCTGGAATATTTAGTAGTGAGGAAATTTCACGACTGGACTTGCACAGGTGGTATCCTATTACAGTACCATGCTAAAATTCTGTGAGTTTCAGAGAGTGACCCATTCTTTTACTTATGTCTATAGAAGCAGTCTGCATGTCTAGGTGCTTGGTTTTATACACCTGTTGCCATGAAAGTGAATGGAACACCTCAATTCAATGATTTGGATGGGTGCGTAAATACTGACAATATAGTGTATATCCTATACAGTGATGTGAAGAAGTAACACACCCTGTAAAAAGTCTTGTCTAGCAGATTTGGGCATAGAATTATCCAGTCATCGTTTAAAGAATGTCAGTAGGTATGATAGATAGATATGATATGATGTGATATGATTTAAAAAGTGAAACCTAAATAAAACTTTTTCTATAATTAAAATAAACAGTTACGAAGTAAGTACGAAAGTGGAATTAGCAAGTACACCTCTGTCTGTATCACTGATTTGAATGTTCATGCAGATCCACCTCCACTCACTGGGGGGAGACAAAGGGCAACCAATGAGCAATTAAGCGGCAAACGCTAACACCTACCAGCCCTTTATTTGCTCAGTCTTGAGTTCACGTTGCCACGTTGACGTTTCTCTCATGACTAGCTGGCAGAAGGTTTTGAGCCTCTCGAGGTCGCAAGTACCAAAAAAAAATCTAAATATTAATAAATTAATAAATTATTAAATATTTTCGAGTCGGGCATTTATTGTGAGTTTCCTACTTGTTTGAGGAAATTGTTTTGTTTTGCTTCATTGAGTTTTTTCTCTGAGCATTGAGTTCTCTCTGCTTAGCTCACCTCTGCTTAGCTCACCTCGTGGTCTGTGATTACAGCAACCACGGTTCGAACCTCGCTGAGGTGCGACAGTTCTTTTATAGGCATCTAGCAAACATGCTACTGACGGCATAGCATGCGTGGAAAATGAATTAAAGTGGGCATTGGCCTAATTATCCCGTACCCGATCCAGCTAATTTAATTCACCTCAGAGCCAATATCCGATCCTAATATTAATCCCTAATATTAATCCTTGATATGAAACCACTTGTCCAGGTCAGGTCATCCCAGCAAATTTAACCCCTTGTACAGACTGTAAAGTGCTATAGGAAGTCTTTAAGAACCCCAACATTTCATCACCGGGTCTGCAGGTAGCTCTTGACACTGTGGATGGTAATGTGCAGTTAGATACCTGACTGCACAAAGACTGCACAAATGTGACCTATATGGGATGTACCAGGAGTGAACTGCTGTCTGAAAATAACATCAGGCTAAGAGGAAACTTGGCCTGTCAGCCTGGACCAATGTGCTATGGACAGGCACATCAAAGAGTAGTTGGGCCACGGAACCAGTAGTTATATTTGGTGAAAACCAAAGATTAGAAAAACCTAATTCCAGATAAACGCTATGGAGGTGGAAATACGATGGTTTGGGGCTGCTATGTTGCCTCAGGGCCTGGTAGGTGGGCAATCGTAGAATGAACCATGAATTTTCGTTCATAGCAAAGAGTGCTTGAGGACAATGTGAGGCCTCCAGGAAAAACAGTTGAACCTTCCAACAGGATAATGATCCCAAACATACAAATAATTCCACCTATGAGTGGCTTAGTCAAAGCTCAGATCCAAATCCCACTGACATGCTGTGGGGAGTTTGAAATTGGCTGGACCTCAAATATTTAGTTTGTATGAAGGAGTGGGGAAAGTTTCTTACAGTAATTGGCAGAAACGGATACAAACACAAAATCTGCACAAAGGTGATTCTGTTACAATAGGCAATAACAGTTACTGGGACGAGGTGTGTACTTCATTTTTCTACTGGTATAAAAAAAATACATGGGTGTATTGTAATTGTTTTGTGTTCTGCTATGTGACATTTCTTTGTACAAACTGTTGAACTGAAGATCATATATATATATTTATATCTTTTTTTTGTGGGCATCTTTCAGAATTTGATCTTTATATGTGTGTGTGTATGTATATATGTATATTTATATATATTTATTTATTGATGTATTTATTATTTATTTTTTAATTGTATGGTTTACTTTTTTGTACATGATTGTATTTAAGATTGGTGAGGGGGTTAATCTGTGTGTGTGTGTGTGTGTGTGTGTGTGTGTGTGTGTGTGTGTGTGTGTGTGTGTGTGTGTGTGTGTGTGTGTGTGTGTGTGTGTGTGTGTGTTGACCTCTCAGGCTGACTCAGCTGCGAATGGACAGAGAGAACGCAGAGTCTCGGGTCAGACAGCTGGAGGATCAGCTGGCAGGACTGCAGGATGAGCTGAGGAGAGAGACGCACAACAGAGCGCAAAACGAGTCTATAGAATCGGTACTTACAAACAGTTACTGACCAGCTTACTGACTAGCATGTGTTCCATAACGGTCAGTCCAAAAGCCTCAATTCAGATGTTTACAAACTTTAAATCAGTTTCCTCGTGGGTAAATGAATGAAATATTATATTTCTCTACTGTTTTATTTTAAAGCTATAAGAAGTCCCTATACGAAGACAGTAGGAAAGTAGATCATCAGTCCTTTAGTTATACTAAAATAATATTCTGAAGGAAATTATAAAAAATGAAATGCCAAAGGAAGTTATAATTCATTCAGCCTCCAGAATTATAATATAAAAATTAATGTAATAAATTAAATCTGGCTACAACAATACAATAAAATTGTAGATTAATTCAGAATTAAGTTATATAAATCAGTGTCTGAATGAGCTGGGAATATAATATATATCCTGAAGTAAGTATTAATACAATTAATATTTAGATTCAAATTATGATTGAAAAAAGAAGAAAAAGAAAAAAGAAGTTAAAATTTTTTATATTCAAAATGGAGTAAAATGAATGAAGTTTTTCACAGTGTTAAAATATGTGTGTAGGAGTTACAGGCCCTCCGTACTGAGCTGTCTGAGGCAGTGTTGCTGAATCAGAAGCAGGAGGACACTCTGAGACAGAGGGAGCGAGAGCTCACCGCTCTGAAAGGCGCACTGAAGGACGAAGTGTCCACTCATGACAAAGAGATGGAAACTCTCAGAGAGCAGTACAGCCACGACATGGAGAAACTGAGATCCAGCATGGAGCAGGTTTCACAGGTATGTACTCTAGGAGAGCTGGTGTAACAGGACGTTGCCTCATGATATGGATTTTATCCTATTGTGGATACTGTGAAACGGCCAAAAACAGCCAGTCACATCCAGCCCTGCATCCAAAAAATATTCTACAGGAATTCTAACAGCTAAAATCATTTTTAGAAACTTGATTAGAAAGAGTATTTCAGGCCAGCCATTTCTGTTGCCTCTCTCTACAATTTTTTGCCTTCCAGCAGCTTGTTTCATTTCAGCTGACTTAGAAAATTGTTCACATGATACCATTATGTATGCTATAGGAAACTGTCAGGTAAGGTTGGTGTATGTATTATATACATATTGGCCGTGTGGAATAGTTTCCACTTTCTGAATAGGAAGGCTGTAGTTTTTCCTGGACATTTACGAGCTGGACTCTTTGCAGCATCCCTTATAATGACTCTCTTTATCTTCCTCAGTAGGCCTGGGTGGAGTCTAAATTTATATTTTTTTAGTTCAAAAGGCACCAAAAACCTTCCAACTTTTTTTAGTAAAAAATAAATAACTAAATAAATAGTAGATTATGTTCCTATATTTTTGAGTTACTTTCTATTCTGGTTTTATACGTCTGGTTTAAAATATATATTTTTAAAATATTGACAGTTCATTAATTAAACCAACATGTTAAAGTAATTAAAGTAATGCAATGCTAAATATTTTACTGGTCATTGTAGTAGACTTTACTGCAAGCAAGTGCTCATGAGCTGCTTCTGGTGCGGATTTATGGCATGCTTATAGCGCCCCCTGCTGTAGAAATGTAATACTATAAACAATTTCCAAAACAATGTTCACAAGATTTATGTATAAATATACAGGGGTTGGACAATGAAACTGAAACACCTGTCATTTTAGTGTGGGAGGCCTCATGGCTAAATTGGACCAGCCTGGTGGCCAATCTTCATTAACTGCACATTGCACCAGTAAGAACAGAGTGTGAAGGTTCAGTTAGCAGGTAAGAGCACAGTTCTGCTCAAAATACTGCAATGCACACAGCATTATGGGTGACATACCAGAGTTCAAAAGAGGACAAACTGTTGGTGCACGTCTTGCTGGCGCATCTGTGACCAAGACAGCAAGTCTTTGTGATGTATCAAGAGCCACGGTATCCAAGGGGTAATGGTCAGCCTACACCAAGAAGGACGGAACCTCACAACCAGCATCACATATAGTGGACCTGGCCACTATCTGCAAGAAGGAATGGCTACTCTCTTAAACTCCCTCTGACCACTGTGCAGGACTCAGTATATGTCATTCCCAAGACCAACTGACGCTGTATTGGCCGCAAAAGGAGGCCCTACACCATACTAATAAATGATTGTGGTCTAAAACTAGGTGTTTCAGTTTCATTGTCCAACCCCTGTATGTCCATAATTCATCTCCCACCAAAACACTTAAACTGTATATAGACTATGGAATTGTTTTACGTGGCCAGTAAACCACATGCAGCAGAGGCAGTGATGTATTTACTGTAGTGTTGATTTAAGGCTTGTAAAGTGCACCCAAATGACCAAATATTTTTAATTCAGAATCGTTAATAAAACCTCGTGTTTGTAATGTTTAAGGCTGGTGCAGGGTAATACAGTCACTTTAGCTTCATTATCACACTGCAGCGAGTCACACTAGAGCAAGGTGGTGCTGTTCCAAAGCATGGCGTTTGTTCTATAGCTAGACGTACACTAGCTAACATGACGTGTTAGGGGAACAACCGTGTGGTAAGTACAGCTACACTCATTCTCAACTCTCCCAACTTTGTCAGTCACAGGCAAGTATAGAATCCAGGGTCTGCGGTGT
>JAMWET010004633.1:220000-269415 GCA_024036415.1 Prochilodus magdalenae | reverse complement strand
ATAGAGATGAACTTTAACCTCCTGAGACCCGGACCTGCTTGGTGTGCAATTATAATTTCTCCTAGCTGTCTGTGATTAGTAGGACCTAACAAGTATAAACACTAAACGTGGTCTTTGTACAGGAAGTTGGTTTGGCAAAAAACGAAATGTCCTCATATGAGGTCAAAGGGTCAGCGTTTTAAAAAGTATCATGCTGCAGAGAAGCCGACCTAGACTCACATAACTAAGAGATACAAGATTCAACTCTGACTCATATCTTAGAAACACAAGACTTGTCTCAGACTTGCAACAAAGGGACACAAGAATCGACTCGGACTTGCACCTCAGAGACTCGAGACTTGACTCTGGCTGACTTCTCAGAGACACAAGACTCCATTTGGACTCACACTTCAAAGACATAAGACTCTAGTGGTATTTCAGAGACACAACACTTAACTTGGACTGGCACCTCAGAAACCTAAGACTCAAAGCAGACTTGCATCACAGAGATTTGAGACTGTACTCAGACCTGCACCTCAGAGACACAAGACTCGACTCTGTACTATTTTTTCAAACCTTGAGACTCGATTAAGAATCATATCTCAGAGGCTCAAGATCTGACTCTGACATACAACCCAAAGATTTGAGACCCCACTCAGACTCTCACCCCAGGGACTTATCTGGGACTGCTACCAAAGATAAAAGCTTGGCTGCAGCTTTTTAGCAGGGACTTTTCTGCCATGGCAATTTATCTCTGACTCTCACCCCAAAAACTTGAGGCGCAATATAGACTCACTTCAGAGACTCAAGACTCATGAGCATTTATGTGTATGGCACACCTAGGGTTGCCACCCGTCCTGTAAAACACGGAATCGTCCTTTATTTGGCAATCAAATGTTGCCTCAAACCATTGTTAAACCAATACGGGCCGCAATTTGTCCCGTATTTCCGTAAATGTCCGTAAATTTGTTCCGTTTTTCGTAAACGTCCGTAAATTTGTTCTGTATTTCCGTCAATTTGTTCCGTATTTTCGTAAATGTACATATTTTTTTCTGTATTTCCGTAAATGTCCGTAAATTTGTTCCGTGTTTCTGTAAATTTGTTCCGTATTTCTGTAAATTTGTTTCGTATTTTCGTAAATGTCGGTAAATTTGTTCTGTTTTTTATATAGATTTGTTCCGTATTTTCGTAAATTTGTTTCGTAAATTTGTTCCATATTTCCGTAAATGTTCGGAAATTTGTTCTGTATTTCCATAAATGTCTGTAAATTTGTTCCGTATATTCCATAAATTTGTTCCGTATTTTCGTAAATATCTGTAAATTTGTTCTGTATTTCCATAATTTTTTTCGTATTTACGTACATGTCTGTGTTCCGTAAATTTGTTCCATATTTCCGTAAATGTCCGTAAATTTGTTCCGTATTTCTGTAAATTTGTTCCATATTTCCGCAAATGTCCGTAAATTTGTTCCGTATTTCCGTAAATGTCCGATATACACATATTGTGAATGATCACAATAACCCACCCCCACACTCTCCCCCAAACAACCCCATACTCACCCCCACGCCCCTGAATCAGATCAAATACTGAACGCGATTTCTAACACGTCACTCACACATGACTACGCAACACCCCCGCCCGCCCCGCGTCCTTTATTTTCATTCCTGAAGGGTGGCAACCAGCAGTGTGTTCAGTTCTGAAGGATGCAGAAAGGTTAGAGGAATTATGAATTATGGTGCATACCACTACATAAACATCAGAAATGGAAGACATGAGTGGAGGACATGGGCCCTCCATGGATCATTCCATATCTATTACTGTGTCAGCATGATTTCTACAGCTCCATTGTTACATCCACGTTACTGTTGGCGGTGGAGCAGGATGTAACAATGGCTCTCTCTGCAGATGACACCAGATTGGTCATGTTGTGATTGCAAAATCAATTTCTAATATTTCTAACGTTATTTTTAACAGACTGATATGACAAACGGTGTCTTTTGTCAGAGTTGGAAAGATATTGCATAAGAGCGATACCAAATGTGTCACCATGTGTACAGTGTTGTGAATAAGTCAGAGACCAGTTTTGACTTGGTTAATTTCCTGTCAAAACCGAATTTAAATACATATTGTTTCTGAGACGTCTGGCGTGTTGGGTTAGCGAACACGGCGGCCCAACACCATACTGAGAGACAGACTTCTGTATGTGTAGCTCAGTAAATATTGATCATATCAGTCTACATGTATCATCAGTTATTGATCCTGGTCACCTTTATCTTCCTTCCCAACACCACCGCACTCCCACACCTCCTTCTGGGTGCAGCTGTTCTTTTGATGATGAGTGTAAATGAACTTGACTTTTTTTAATACAGTCTGACATATTAATAATGTAAATCATGTATCATGAGCGATAAGCATGAGTGAATTTAATTTTTTAATATATTCTGAAAAGTTCTTCATCGGGTTTCAGTCCTGACTCGGCCATCGGTTTCGATATGAAGACGGAGGTAAGGTAATGAGGCCCGTTCACGTGGAAGTAATGCAGTGCAACACCGTACTGAGTCATATTCACAGTGAGAGCTGATCTGTTAGAGCATGTAGTCACAAAATGAACCATCTAGAAGTTTCTCACTAAACTTTAGAGCTGTAATACTCCGTGTATGGCTTGTTCTGCTGGATTAGTTTACCCTTGGCCACACAGTAATCACAGTAATGATTATATTAGGATCTATTGGATCTTTAGTGGATCAGAGAATGATCTGATGAGGTCATTTGTTCTGCAGTATCTTTAAAGTTAAATGTTCATATAGTTTCAGACGCAATTTGTTCCGTATTTCCGTAAATGTCCGTAAATTTGTTTCGTATTTCCATAAATGTCCGTAAATTTGTTCCGTATTTCCATAAATGTCTGTAAATTTGTTCCGTATTTCCATAAATGTCCGTAAATTTGTTCCGTATTTCCGTAAATGTCTGTAAATTTGTTACGTATTTCCGCAAATTTGTTACGTATTTCCATAAATGTCTATAAATTTGTTCCGTATTTCCATAAATGTCTGGAAATTTGTTCCGTATTTCTGTAAATGTCTGTAAATTTGTTCCGTATTTCCATAAATGTCCGTAAATTTGTTCCGTATTTCCGTAAATTTGTTCCGTAAATTTGTTCCGTAAATTTGTTCCGTAAATTTGTTCCGTGAATTTGTTCCGTGAATTTGTTCCGTATTTCCACAAATTTGTTCCGTATTTCCGTAAATGTCTGTAAATTTGTTCCGTATTTCCATAAATGTCCGGAAATTTGTTCAGTATTTCCGTAAATTTGTTCCGTATTTCCACAAATGTCCGGAAATTTGTTCAGTATTTCTGTAAATTTGTTCCGTATTTCCGTAAATGTCTGTAAATTTGTTCAGTATGTCTGTAAATTTGTTCCGTATTTCCGTAAATGTCTGTAAATTTGTTCCGTATTTCCGTAAATGTCCGGAAATTTGTTCAGTATTTCCGTAAATTTGTTCCGTATTTCCACAAATGTCCGGAAATTTGTTCAGTATTTCTGTAAATTTGTTCCGTATTTCCGTAAATGTCTGTAAATTTGTTCCGTATTTCCGTAAATGTCCGTAAATTTGTTCAGTATTTCCGTAAATTTGTTCCGTATTTCCGTAAATGTCCGTAAATTTGTTCCGTAAAGTTACATGTTCATATAGTTCAGACCTGTAGTGCCTTTCTAATAGAATTTCACGGGAACATTCGATTCTTATTAACCACTGCAGTCAGCAGTGTGTTTACTGGAGACCACAGTAGGTGGGACCCTTCAGAAAGACTTGCCCACACAGTGAATTTGGAAGGCCGTGTTTGCTAACCCAACACGCCAGGCGTCTCGGTATGGAGCTGTAGAGGTTCCTAATGGTGTCCAGTGATAATCCATCCCATGCAGCTTCAATATCCTCACACAGTTCCTGCAGATGGGTTGGAGGTGGAGTGACAGTAGGGCTTCTGGACGTGTGACAGCAGACCGTTCTTCTCGGTGCTGACCACGGTGCCTCCACACACGGACGCGTTGGTCGTCTCCACCAAGACTAAAGCAGGACCCGTCACTGAAGATGAGCCGCTGTTGTTCTGAGTCACTCCATGACAGCCGTGTAACACCAGTTTGGTCTGGTTCAGTGCCCCTACAGTCCAGCTCAAGGCCAGGATCATAAGGCTCCTCCACATCTGCTCCAGAGTGGTTAGGGGAACACGAGGAGCATTCTTTCCTTCAAAGCAGCATAAACAATACACTCAGACCGGCAGATAGAATCGCCCAGGATTCTTCCCATGATGACACGAGGAGTTTCAGTTACTTCCCGCAGGGAAGCGCTTTAGGGCTCCAGGATGCAGGATCTCCTTTATTCCTCACTCAGTTTTATTACTGATACGAGACAAATGGAGGGGGCGGAGGCAAAAAAAAAAAATATATATATATATATATATAGATGTATAGTATTATCTAATCTAATCTAACACTACCTACATAACAGAACAGACCAGACATCCCTCATCTGGGATGATTTCCACGTCCAGGGAATTTTACATCACAGAGACACAACCTCCTTGATCACACTGTACAACAAGACCAACGGTGGCCAACATCGCCACCCTGATCGCCTACACCTGCTCTCAGAGAAGTTCATCACTCCACAAATGATGAGTCTGTATTGCACACAGGTCTCTCTCTCTCTCTCTCTCTCTCTCTCTCTCTCTCTCTCTCTCTCTCTCATACACACACACACACTCTCTCTCTCTCTCTCTCTCTCATACACACACACACACACTCTCTCTCTCTCTCTCTCTCTCTTACAAACACACACAGTCTTTCACAGTTACACACACACACACATACAGTTACCCTCTCTCTCTCTCTCTCTCTCTCTCACACACACACACACACACACTCTCTCTCTCTCTCTCTCTCTCACACATACACTCTCTCTCTCTCTCTCTCTCTCTCTCTCACACACACACACACACACACACACACACACATACACACACTCTCTCTCTCTCATATACACACACACACACACACACACTCTCTCTCTCTCTCTCACACACACACATACACACTCTCTCTCTCTCTCACACACACACATACACACTCTCTCTCTCTCTCACACACACACATACACACTCTCTCTCTTTCTCTCTCTCTCTCTCTCTATAAACAAAGTATGTTCATATAGTTGTTCTGGGCAGTTCAGGTAGTTCAGTTCATCAGATCAGTTTAATGTTAACCCATTTAAATTCTGTTTAAATTTTGTTTAAATTCTGTTTAAATTTTGTTTAAATTCTGTTTAAATTTTGTTTAAATTCTGTTTAAATTCTGTTTAAATTCTGTTTAAATGTGTTTAAATGTGTTTAAAGGGATAAAAGTATGTATTTCAGGCTGAAGAAATTCATGCATTGACCAAAACACAATTCAGACAATCAAGTGTTTATACTTTCCTAAAACGTCAACACTGATTCTCATATTACTCATATTTGACCCACTTACGGAAGAGTGTAAGGTTCAATTGCTCATGCATCCAACAGGTTTCACCTGAAGGCATTCACTGAGACAGCAACAGGCTAAATGCATTGCCACCGGAGAAACATGTACCTCCACCTCTGTTCTCATTTCTTCATTTTCATTTGAGCACAGCGTATGTCCTGCGTATGGTGTAAACCTTTCACGATGGCTCGACCAACAGAGGTGCTCCAGAACAGCCTGGAGTAAAATCTTGTTATGCCTTGCACTGAAGGTTTAGGCTCTCCGGCATCGTTTATAGGGTATGTCCAATGGGGAGTCTTAACCACCAATCACCATATTTGGTTGAACCTAACACTTATCACAAACTCATTCAGTGGTGTTGAGGTTCTGGACAGTCCATTGGTCGATGAACACCAGCAGCTTCTATGTGTGGTGTGTGTACAGTATGTATCTTCTTCTCTCTCTCCGCCTGGAGGACCGACCTGTCAGTTTCAGTGCAGGGCTGATTCCGCACTCTGCCTGCAGGCATACGTGCATGTGGGTATGAGGCAAACCGCATGTGTACGTGCCTGAGAGTGTACCTGTGTGTCATGTATACGTTAGCACATGTTGCACTTGAACGTGTGTTTTTGCGTGCGCCGTGTGTATATGGTGCGAGTGTGTGTTGGAAAAGCCGTGCAGGTCTGTTCTCCTTAAGAGCGTTCTAAGAAGCCCCGTCAGAGGGCTGTAATTGAGAAAAACAACAGTCTGACAGATTCTCAGAAAGCACAGTCATAAACATGGCAGCCCCTTCATTACCCGGAGCAGCTAGCTCTGTACTTTTACTGTAGCGGAGGTACCAAGACTAATGGAGACAGTTAGCAATTCACTTAAGGCATCTGCAACAGCTGCTGGGCCTAAAAGCCCAAACAGGATTTCTCTGCTAGCCATGTCTCTCAGTGCACGTGAGTAAAGCATCAAACAGTGTTCCGAGCCTTTACTCAAACGTTACACAGTCATAACTGTTCTGTCATTTGACACGGTTACCTTTAAAGACTGTTGAAGACGCCATGTGCACAGCCATCTAGCCGTTGTTCTTACTCTGCACCTTCTAGACTACAAGACTGCACACAGACCGCGCCAACGACTGCAATGGTGTCGTACCACACTGTTACAGAGGGACTCGGAATGGCAGCGGGTCGTCTTCAGTGACGAGTCCTGCTTTGGTCTTGGTGGGGACAACCAACGAGTCCGTGTGTGGAGGCACCGTGGTCAGCAGTGACTCGTTTGTGGTCACGTGTTACATGTCCAGAAAGCCTGGTGTCATTTCACCTTCAACTGGGATGGATTATCACAGGACACCATTAGGAACCTCTACAGCTCCATCAATCTATGATTCCTGTCGTACAACCTGCAGGTATTTATAGCCCACATCCTCATGCAACACACATATATATATACACATAGGCCTGGACAATAATTCGATATCGGTATTTACCGCGATAAGAAATGTTTCAGTAACGGTGATATCACTTTTGCGGTATTTCGATATGTATTATTTACAGGTCGTTGACAAGCATTTGTTTTTTACAAGGTGCCGTCAGTTCGCTGCATTCAAGCACAGTTGAACACAATCGGCCTCCCTAGCCGGGCTACGTCAGTGCGTGATGACGTAATCACAGGCACGCAGCCAGATAGGCTAGGCTAGGCTACGCTAGGCTAGGCTCAGCTCCAGCGCGGGATGTGAAATGAGTGCCCCTGATGGCAATACACAGGTGAGCGAACAAGCTTCACAAGCGAAAAGACAGAAGACGTAGTTGATAAGAGAGGCAGGACTAATTCAGTGGTGTGGACGCGGTTCGACTTTGATAAACCGGAGAGTGGAGCCGACTAGCTGCGGTAACACATCAAATCTGTTTCACCACCTCAAGCGGTTCCACTACATAGAACATTCTGAGAGTCAAAAAATGGGGCACCAAAAACGTTCAAGCCAACCTGTCCCTAAAACATCGCCAGCATCGGCGTCCGCCAAAGAGAACCCCATGCAGCAGTCACCGGTGGTTGCATTCATGCCGTATGACAAACAGTCCAAGCGTCATACAGACATCACTAAAGCTGTAACAAACTTTTTTTCTTAGAAGATTAAGAAAAAGCCTCTGTTTTAATTTATATTGATAATGCCTAGAGGTTTATGTTTGACAGGGATGTCATGTTTTTGTATATGAAGGCTATATGCAAATAAAAGTGAGCATTGACTGTTTTGGACAATTTTTATTTCTAAAGTATTATATAGTTTTTGTGTGAGGAGGTTTCAAAGACTTCAATTAATTTTTTAGACTGTTGTAGTTACAGATTTTAAAGTAATTTTTTTTTTAAGTAAATCTGTAAAGTTTTAAAGTATTTATATCGATATCGGAATTCTATTGTATCGACCGAAATTAAGAAATATATCGCAATATAAATTTTGGCCATATCGTCCAGCACTATATACACATATAAAGACTGCAAGCCAGGCCTCTCTTCTGAATGAATGGGTAAAATCTCCCACTTCAAACTCCTGTAGAAATCCTTCCCAGACATGTGGAAGCTGTTATGTCTGCAAACGGGAAACCAACTCCAACTCCAACTCCATATGAATGTCCATGGATTTACAATGAGCAAATAAAAGCTCCTGTAGAGGTGTTGCGCAGGTGTCCCAATACTTGTGTCCACATAGTGCATGTGAATGTACGCAATAACAGACATCCACAAAGTACAAACAGCTTCTGGGTAAAAGACAAAGTGTTTAATCATGTTTAAGAAAGGGTGTCAGATCTTATGTGGGCTGTGGGTTGTTAGGCGGGCTGTTCTTTGGTCTCTGTGACTGTAAACGCCCGCTAGAGTGTCAGTAAAGACTGCGGGACAGCCAAGAGCAATTGGTCTGAAGACCTGAGAGGCCTGAAGAAAGAGTAGAAGAGAGTGCAGATTCCTTTAGGGCCTTGAAAACAAATACAACTACCTTGAACTGGATCCTGTAATGGACATGGTGCCAGTAAAAGGTGGGGCTAAAAGGTGGTGTGATGTAATCCCTGTTCTATTGTGCCTGTGAGCAAGAAGAGTTCCTTCCCTAACACTGATCCCTGAGGTACTCCCTAACTGGTCAGGGCGACAGAAGAAGAGAACAGGCCTTAACTGAGAATGTTCCATGACAAAGACAGGCCTAAAACCAGTTCAGGACTAGGCTATAGAGACCCAACACATGCTCAAGACATTCAGCGAGGTGATTGTAATCAACAGTGTCAAAAGTTATAGAGATCCAGCAGAACGGGAATGGCACAATATGGATAACAGCGCAAATGTCACAGAATGTCATAATGCATATTAGCAAATCTGTTTTAGATTACTTAACAACTCAAGGCGTGTGGGTGAAGAAGTAGGAATGCAGCTTGTACAATGTTAACCGGTAGCTATACACATTCACTGCTTATTAGCTACAGTAGCCTCACTAAAATATCAGACAGCGGCATCTGGGCTGCTACGTCTCCACTGTTTGAACAGATCTGTGATAAGGGGAACTGTGTAAATGAGATTTTTGGGCAATCCTTTGTTCGGGAATAGCTTTACCTGGTGTGGCATTCCAAGGACACTATAGTCTATACAGTACACACAAGGCTTTGAAGGCCAGTGACCTACTAAACTGGATTAAACATGGAAAAACAGAAACTTTCAAAAACCGTTTAGTCTGAGTACACTTATGTGGAGAGCAGTTTTCCTCTTCCAGACATGTGAAATGCTGTTACATCAGCGAGGATATGCTCACTGACCTTGTAACAATCTAAACAGAAGACGCTAAAGCTAATGCTAACGCTATCCAAGTTCTGTAGCCCTTTTCTTATCAGAAATAAAGAAAGGAGGGCTTAATATGATAAATTCAGCACTCTGGGCCTTCCTTATATATATATAAGGTGGTAGTAGCTTCAGGCTCCTGCAGATGGCGCTGCACAGGCATGGAGGGGCTATAAACACCAGTGGGGGTGAGTGACTGGATCCATAGATTGGGAAGAGGTGCTACAGTGCAGGGAATGTCTCGTTCCATGTGTGGAAAACGCTCCAGAGCAGATGTTAACGATTGGCTAAAATGAGTGACTGCATGTGGGCGTGGCCAAAGACCATAGTGTGAAGGAAGTAGCTGAATCTGCAGGTGTATGGAAGCGTACGGTCATACGGGTCTACCAGCAGTCCCAGTCTACAGGGAATTCTCCTCGGAACTGTGCCAGGGACGGCATCCACCAAATCTGGACCAAATCTGAATTCTTTGATGTAGGAGTGACTGAACACTGATGTGGCCTACATCCAGACACTTGTCCAGTCCATGCCAAATCCAGTCACGGCTGTTATTTGGTGTTGGTTGGTGTAGCTCAGCAGATAACACCACTACCTACCAAGTAGCCACCACCACACGTGGGAGACTGGGGTTTGAATCCCGGGCTGAGTGACTGTGCTGTGCTACACCAATAAGAGTCCCTGGGCAAGACTCCTAACACCACATTGGCCCACCTGTAATATGATTAACCTTGTAAGTCGCTCTGGATAAGAGCGTCAGGTAAATGGTGCTGGTGGAGGTGCTATTCGGCTGGTGAGCTTTTATATGGATATATAGATTCATGGTTTGGAAACTAAAGGGTTACACCCAATGGAAAAGTGTCTAGGGTACTTCACTCTGTCATATCTGGATAGATACAGCCAACTGAGCTCATTGGTTGGCTGAGCTGAGGGCTTAACATATTAACCACCAATATACTTGTGATAGTGATAGTGGAATCAAGCAATCACCGTGTGGATTTACAATAGGTGGGAAGAGTTTAGCGAGAATTAGTATCACTCCAGGTCTTCTGGAGGTTCTAGATAACAATACAACCACTGAGCACAGCACCCTAAAGAAAACAGACATTCTGCTGGTCTGCAGCAGCCACAGTAGTCGTGCATGTGTTCTTATCAGTGCACTTTAATTACAGCACTTAGTAGCACAGCCACAAAGGTTGAGCAGAACTGCAGACAATGTACAGATGAAAGTGACGGTGCATATGAAGTGAGGGAGGTTAAAGTTTCACGGTGAAGTGCCGATAAAGTCAGCAGTTCAATGAGAATGTTTAACTGCATGCAGGAAGCAATTGGTAATGGTCTGGAGCGCTTGGCTCGAATGCGTCACAGCCTGCTTCCAGATGGGAGTGGCGTAAACAGTCCATGTGATGGAGGAGAGGGATGCATCCTGATGTCGTTTGGTGAAGATGCCCGGCAGCTTGACCCAGCAATGGGTAAGGCAGTACCTACTGCTACGCTGAGACGGATCAGCTTCCATACAAGACAGCGATGCTTCCGTAGAAGCAGCTGAGGATGGGTGTGCGTGGGCCAGCCCTCTGCATGGCTGTAGCTTCTTCACTAAGGAGGTGTTGCTGAGGGTCTGTGCACTACAGCACCACTACCATTATCATGTACCTCACTTCCTCACTGAAGGGCATCTCATCATTGTTGGAGATGTGCCCCACAACTGTAGACTGCTGGAATGTTTGGTGGTGCAGCTGAGGGTTACACAGGAGAGGACTCAGCACACAGTGCTTGGTGTTCGGAATGATGGAGTAGGATTGCAACCTGGATGGACAGAATTGGGTGCCTCAGTATAATCACAGACAGTGTTTACAGCACATGGACAGACAGGGTAATCCTACCTCCAGCAGTCAGTGGCTTTGTCTGCTCCCTTCGGATCGGCGTTAACACGGTCCAGTGCATCCCTTTGTTGGGAAGGAAACATGCTGGTTACATTTGGAGAGAATGTTCCTCAAATTACATGCTTGAAGTGGCCCGCAACCATAACGAAACTCCCAGAGTCTTTGTTGTGGAGTGAGCCGACTGCATCAGAGAGCGCCCCCAAGATGCATGTTTGGTGCAATGTAAACTCCTAGGAAGAAGGTGGCTTTAAAGAGCTGTGTCTCGGTAAACAGCAGGATTGGCATCCTACATGTACTCCACTGATGCAGAACAGTGTCTAGAAACAACAGAAGCACCCAGATGCCTAGTGCTTGGGTTACTGTCTGCACAGAAGCGGTTTAGTCCCTCCAGTTGAAGTGCCGAGTCAGGGATCTTACTCATGCTGTGCAGTAATGTGGAGCAAGTCTATTTTGTCATTGAGCAAGGCTGTCATTGAACGTTGGCTTACAACGGATATGGGTGGCCCGGAGGGGGTTAGCTGTTAGCCTTGTTTAAACTCCAGTGTTTACTCTTCTACTCGTATCTCTTCTTGGCCTCTTGCCCTGGTGGGCTGCTTAGCTGAGAGCACAGTGACTGAGCCTGCTGTCTGAAGAAGGTGGCTCCTCCACAAGCTTATAGCACTGGTCAATGTCAACCATGGCATGTTCCTGTAATCTCTAGTAGTGTTGGATGGCTGTACTTGATTGAGGCAGGGTAACACAAGTTTGTGTTGGTCCAGTGATGGACTGAACACTACAAATATGGACTGATGGACTTTCTTCTTAAATCAGCATCTCCACATGTACCGCAGGTTCTCAGTGAGGAACAGAAGGTTGGGTTCTAGCTTCACTGGCAGATACAGTGAGCGTCTGGTTCATAAGAACAAGGTCCAGCAGCAAACACACAGTACAACACAGCTACAGACTGGCAGAGGGCCAAACCCACTCTCTACTGACCGTGATGAGCGCCACCTCATTCCAATGTCCCTTACCCACCGTAAGATGACCTCAGGTGACCTACAGAGAGACTGGCGAGCGGTGGCTGGGGTGAAACGCACAGCGAGCATGGTTCTAAAAACAGGCTTCTGGAGGTCATTAGTGATTTTCTAAATACACAGATCTAATAGAATATCTGATCTGGAGTTCATGGTTCCAGTAGTGTAGAGAATCAAACAGAACTGAGGGATTCTGGTCCAACACAAACCCAGAACCTGTACACCTAGAGACACTGATCAGTTACAGGTGGGCTCTTACAACTTTCCAGAGCTGTATATATACACGTCACCGGTGACTGAAACGTACCCAACCGCATGTTACACCTCCATGAGCACGAATAACAGCTGTGATTGGATTTAGCATTGACTGGACAAGTTTCTGGATATAGGTCACATCAGTGTTCAGCCACTCTTACGTTGGGGCAGATTTGGTGGATGCCTTCTCTGGCACAGTTCTAAGACTTGGGTAACACTACATGTTGACTAACTACGATCAAGTAATGCCTAGCAACGGTTAAGTCAGAAAATGATTACTTAACATTAGATTAGCATTGTAATCATTGGAATGTGTTACTGCATGTTAGTTAGTCAACACCTAATTTAACGTGCTACCAGAACATGTCATTTGCCATGTCATTTGTCCTTTCCTGGTGGTTGGCGAGTCTCGCTCTGGCTGTTACAGTAGCACTATAACAGGAATCACAGCATTATGAGATGTTTATTCTCCTATAGGACCAAATGTTGACATTCATGGCGGTAACTGAAGGCCTGACGCTAACAGCCATTGTGTGCCAGTAAACTGGCATTGGTCCAGCAGCAAAGTAGGCTAAATAGCCGCCTGCACTGAAGAAAAACAGGGCTTTGAATACAGAGATGCAAATGTTCACTTCTAGATAAATCAAATTTTATTACACCGGTGCAATTACCGTCTCTAGTTTGCCTACCTTTGGCAGTGATGGTGTTGATGTAATATGCTTTACTCACACTGAACCGGTTCACGCCCTGGAATCGAGGGAACTCAAAGCTCTGTTTTCTGCCGTGAGTGAAGGGAAAGCTGAGCTGTAATAAAACAGGGAGTGGCAGCTGAGCTCGTCCTGCTAAATAATGCCTATTTAGCGGCGACGTATACGAGCTAGCAGTCCAGGCATGACCAAAACCCAACCTTCAGGCGACACGCATCCTTCTATAGGTAACCAGACCGTGCACTGATATTACTGACCCACCCACTTCTGAGGAGAGAAGAAACAAAGAGAGAAAGAAGGAGATGAGACATATTCTTACATCATATCACATTTCATGTTCATCAGAGCAGATACAAACAGTTTAATTTTAGGCATTACAAACACAGTCGTTTCTGGAAGACCATGTGATGTGGTTGTGCGCCTGTATAGTATAAGGAGGGGCAGGGTGTGTACGTGCCCATACTGTATATTTGTGTGTGTTGCTTTCAAGTTTTACAATGAAAATTCCAGGCCAGGGTTTGGCCCATCGCATACAATTGTCTCTTCCAGGTAAAAGCAGCCAGGCGCTTTCATACACGCGCAATTTCACAAGAATTCTAGCGAGCGCCTTATCAAATAGCGCACAAGGCAGTTCTGCCACAATCAGAACTGAAGGCAGCTAGGAACAAAAAAGACCTTTTCTTGTATGAAGAGCTCGAGCTAATAGGCTAACAGGAGCCATAGCATTAGATCCTATCTTTACCCAGGACTCTTTTCTTTCCTGTATAGAACTGCTAAGTACAAATAAGGGCATTACTCACCTCCACAAACCATGTTAGCATGTGGGTTTGTGCAGTAAGGCAGAATGAGGTGATGATTCATCAGCCAAGACCAAAAAAATCTAGCCTGTTTTGGTGCTGGAGCTACGAGGCTAACAAGCTAAGCAACAGAAGTGTATGTGCGCTAATTAGCATTGCACAGACGGTTTAGCAAGCTTGCTAATGTGCTTTCTGACCTTGTTACCTATTAAAAAGTGGACAAAAGAGAAGACAAGATGGCTGCTCCATGTTTTAAGCGAAACCATATAAACACGTCTGCATGAGTTTAAAGTACACTGCGGTTTCAGGCGGCTGTGGAATGACTTAGGCACGCATCATGCTAATGGGTGTCTGTAACGTGCCTGCTACGTTAACCTCAAAGCCCCAGTGCAAAACTAAAGAGCTTCAGACACCAGCATTTCGGCTGGTGACTCTGTATGTGTGTGGTAAAGGGGAACGGTTGGGTAAATCCCAAAGCTTTGTTATAAAGGTCTGTGAGGTTGGTTTACCAAGGCAAGCTTGAACGATTAGCCATTAAACCGAGAGGCTAGAAGACTCCACCTAGGTTCCAAGGGATTCTGCTGAATAGTCGGTGAACTGAGGGCTTTAAGGCCTGCTTTTTGTTGTTTACCCTAAACAATGGAAAATACGCAGCCAATATGGCAAAAGCAGGAAAAGCTTCATGGCATCTGAAAGGAATGGCCTTTGTGAATACCTACATGCACCACGTTAACCCATGTCTGTAATGGTCCATGATATAACACATCACACGTTGGACACTCGTGTCGTTTTTCAAAGAAACCACCAGGAACACTCCTAAACTGGTCGACCACCATGTAAACATTACATGCTAGGGGTTTGAGCAACATGCCATATATGAGGCATATCAAATTAAATATCCTTTTTTTATTAATTGACTGCACGTTTTGCTAGAAGAGGTCAAGGTGCGGATGGGTAATTCATTTGTGTTGCCCGGGTTACACCTCTTTTTTTTTAATGCAAAAAGTAGAACAAGTTTAAATAGAAAAAAAAACAATGCTGCACTTGAAGCATGTGTAGGTGTGTTTTTGAGTGACATGACAAAAAGAACGATCCTGTCGCGCATTTATCCAGACAGATACTTGGCACTGATTTTAGGTCACCTTTCAAGAGTCTGGCAGTTGATATGAAGAAGCTTCAGAACGTTGGAATAAGAAAGTAGAGCAGGAATGTAGCTGCGGCGCAACGCAGACTGCAGTTACACTGAACTCAGTGCCATTGTTTGGGAAGGCTTCTGCTTATTAACCATGTGAGCAGTCCCAAGCACATTCAGTGATGATGACGTCTGGACTCTGGGGTGGTCAGTCCATCGTTCTGAGAAGACCATCAATGATGATGTCTTCTTCTTCTTCTCCATTATTATTATAATAATAATAATAATTATTATTATTAATATTATTATTACTATTACAGGGTCCTTATCGCTGTACCTGACTGACCCAACAGCAACGATTGTGGACATCCAGTGAGCATCCTGTTGGTGCCAGCACCCCACAGGACAACATGCAAACAGACCGTCACGACGACTGTCCTTAACACCACGTCACCAAAGACGTCATGCCACACTGTCATGGAGTGCCTCAGAATGGCACCGGGTCATCTTCAGTGACGAGTCCTGCTTGGTGAAGACGACCAACGAACCCGTGTGTGTGGAGGCACCGTGGTCAGCACCAAGATGAACGGTTTGTGGTCATGCGTGACACATCCAGTAGGCCTGGTGTTACTCCACCTCCACCCCTACCGCACCATCTGCAGGAACTGTGTGAGGATATTCAAGCTGCATGGGATGGATTATCACAGGACACCATTAGGAACCTCTACAGCTCCATACCGAGACGTCTGGGGTGTTGGGTTAGCAAACATGGCGGCCCGACGCCATACTGAGAGACAGACTTCTGTATGTGTAGCTCAATAAATATTGATCATATTATCAGTTATTGATCCTGGTCACCTTTATCTTCCTTCCCAACACCACCGCAACCCCACACCTCCTTCTGGGTGCAGCTGTTCTCTGAAAGGTATAAATTATAGACAGATATTAATAACTCTTTCTGAAAAAAAAAAACCAAACCAGCACAGACCAGCATGCAACACGCCTGGTTTAAGCTGGGGCCTACTGGCTTAAGCTAGGTAGCTGGTCACCCAGCCTGCACTTTAGCAGCTGTTTGCTTTAATGATTCACGAGCGAGAAATAATTCCTATAAAATGACGTTGTGCTTTTATAAGCGCAACCGCAGCTGAACGCGGATCACACGAGGTCCATAAAAGCTCTTTGATCTGCACTACTGTGTGTAATCTACGCACAGGCAACTGCAGAACACGATACAAAGCGAATTTATTTCTCCCTGGTGATGACTAAGGCACGAAACAGCACCACTTCCCTCGCTTATCTTTAAAGAGAGGTGTTCACAATGATCACCTTCCATCGCTATCTCCGTTATAGCACATGCACACACCCCACTGCGGAGAACGTGTTGTTCCTTCTCCAGGTACAGGCTTCATTTATCATTAACAGAGATTAACTGTGGATCGAATTGTAATGATGATGAAGGTCCATTTTAACACCTCCCATTCGGTTACCTTTAATCTCGGTGACGGTAACGGCGATGAGGTCACCTCCACTCATAAACTTATCACTGGACGATTAAGGTGCCGTTCTGATCTGACGTCACAACCATAAAAAGCTAAAAACTAGGAATCTGAAAACAAGAAGGCCTTTATTAAATTATGGCTGTGGGGGAAAGGTCAAAGGTTACAGCTTAATAGAAGTCACATTTATCAGCGGTCTCCGCAAAAGCATGGTGTGATATGATATCGGGCTGCGTCTGCAACGTACCGCCACCTTTAGGTCACGCCAGTGGATTTTTGGATGCGTAGCGGAACGCCAATAGAACCGTTTAGTTGTCACGGTAGCGCATTATCACATATCAGCCACATCATTATGACCATCTGCAGTCTGTATCCATTCTATCAGCCCCACTGACCCTATAGGACACTCTGTAGTTCTACAGGTACAGACTGTAGTCCACCTGTTTCTCTGTTTACTCTATAAACCTGATCTTCAATGGTCAGGACCCCCACAGGACCACCACAGAGCAGGTACTATGTGGGTGGTGGATCGTTCTCAGCACTGCAGTGACACTGACGTGGTGGTGGTGTGTTAGTATGTGTTGTGCTGGCGTGAGTGGATCAGAATCATCAGCAGCCTGGCCAAACAGTGGAAAAGGCACACTCTGATATTTCATTGGACGGCCGTTAGCTTTGATTACAGCAGGATATATCCCCAGCTTTACTTCTGTCCAGAGCTGCATGAAGTTTGGGCTGAGATCTAGCTGGTATTGAGGTACTGATGAGTGGAGGGTTGAATCAGTCTGTAGGGGCTTCTACAGCCCATCCCAAAGACTTCCAATAGGGACTCTGTGGTGGGTAATTCCTCATTAAGGCTGTAACGATTAACTGACTTAGCTCAGATTAGGTGGCAACTAATTTCCTAGCTGATTAGTGGGTGACATCATCACACATGTTTCTTGAGCTGACCAGGAACGTTTTGAAGAGCTTTACTGGAGAGCTAATAAAAGCCAGATGGCAGCCTCAAGAACAAACTCCTTGGTTGTCAGTTGTGCTATTTGTGCAGCCGACCCTGGCTGGCACGGGAGCACATCCTTCAAGAATCCATTCAAGAAGATTTACCTCGGTAAGTTAGCTGTGCTAGCTAGCTAGTCAGCTAGTGATAATGTTAAACCCTGTCCATCTTTGTGTTATAAGCTGTAACATTTTGAAATGCATGTTCGTTAATGGGGCTAACGGAGAGATGCAAGTAGCCGTTACTTACAGTGAATCGGATCCCACTCCAAATATTGTTTCTAATTACAAACACCGCATTAGCATCGCTATATACAGGTGTGTTCAGGGAAGTTCTATATGAGGTATGCATTCTTATAGGCCCTTTTCACAAAAAAGCGGAAATACGTCGACGCTGGGTAGTACAAGTTCCTGTACTCCCGGCTGACCATGAAACATTTCACTTCATCGCTGTCGAGACTGAAATTTGAGGATGTTTCCAGGATCGTTGGAAAATATTCCTCATAGAAGGACTCTAAGATGAACAAAGGCTACAAATTCTTTGTTAAAGAGATACTTCACAGCTATCAGGGTAAAGAAACGCCAGCTAATGTCTGTGCTAGCTAGCTAACTAGCATTTAATGTATATGCATCACATACTAGCGTTTAATGTTATATATGTCTAGTTTAAGTAAATAGTAAATATTATGAATGATACTGACTGCTTTAGTTAACGTGATCTACGAGGCTGAAGTTAGCTCCTTATTCGCAGCTCCCGATTAGGTTAGCTAGCAAACCAAGTAACGTCAGCTAATGTAAGCTTTGTTTACATCTGTGCTAGCTAGCTAACTAGCATTTAATGTATAAGCATCACATACTAGCGTTTAATGTTATATATGTCTAGTTTAAGCAAATAGTAAATATTATGAATGATACTGACTGCTTTAGTTAACGTGATCTACGAGGCTGAAGTTAGCTACTTATTCACAGCTCCCGATTAGGTTAGCTAGCAAACCAAGTAACGTCAGCTAACGCAAGCTTTGTTTACATCTATGCTAACACGCTAGCACAACAAGCTAATCCTCGTCACGGGAATGATAGGCTAAGTGTTATTGTTTATTCAGTGTCCAATATAGTCGACAACAAGGTGATAGAGCTAGGTGCTACCGATCGATGAGGAAGAACGAGGAGCCACACAAACTTGAGGTTATACATGGTCTGCTGGTTGGCTTCTACTCCCGTCTACTCCCCGGCGAGAGCTTGCTCTTTCAAACGCTGACGGCTTATGAGGGGAGGCGTAAAATTACTCCACTGAAACCGAGTGGGAACAGCACCCGGTTTCAGCCGCGAGCTTCCCTCTATGTAGTCCGCAGCAGTGAAATGCCGGCTGCACACAAAGGTACTCCCGCACCGAATCACAAAGTTTACCCCTTCATCTCTCCTTATCGCACGCACCCATTTTAACTTTTGCTCGCCGTCAGCCGGAAAGCCATGGAAACTGAGACACGGCTGCTTGTGTTTTGAGGTCGAACACCTTGGTACACTGCAAAATCTCTTGTTCTGAGACTCTGCCATCACTGTTCACTGTTTAGCGGAACTAGCGTTACCCATCCGCACGTGGTTCCGGAAAAAAGAATGCGAAAGTGTGAAAAGGGCCTATTGTCTTCAGTTAGCAATTGTATAAAACGCAAAATCTCTAGCTCTGGCTGTTACAAAAGTTCCATACAAGTTATTTGGTGGTTGAGCGATTCATAATCCCGTATATTATTCGACTATTAAAGTCTAAAATATTAAAATATATATATACAGCCGTTTTCCTGGTTCCTCTGTGTTATCACTGGGAAGGGTGTTATTAGGCACAATGTGAAGGGAAGGAAACCCCATGACAAAATCATAACGCACATTTTGACTGGCTCACAGCTTTTTTGATGAAAGGATGGAAAATATAAAAATCTGATGAACGTGTGACGGTTCAGCCTAGCGCTAGGTAATCAGCCTGCCAGTTTCAGCCTGCCGGGCTCTTGCTTCATCATTGCACTCAGTGGTCAATGTGGACAGCATTACAGTGACACTCCGAGTTCAGTTTCATAACCCACAGAAAGATCTTTCAGGCCATAAAATAAAATGCGCCTGCTTTCATTTTCTCCATCGATAACACGACCCTATTCTGAAACCTAAAACTCCCGCTCTCCTCCGCACTCCTCCGCACTCCTCCGCAGAAGACAGCAGCAGCGTCTTCATGTTCCCTTTCAGTTACTTCCTCTAGGAACGAACATGACGGATGATGTTAAAGAGCGATTCGCAGGAAGGACTGCAGCCGGTCTGGAAAAGTCCCGCAGTCCGGTGGGTGGCAAGGGACAGTCTCGCTGAATTCCACAGAAACCTTAACAGCCCTATCAGGAACAAACAACGTATGGAACGAGAGGCCACGTAATGGAAGCGTTGCACAATACTTTCCATTGTCTTGGATTACAGAACAGGACCAGGCCAATTTCTTGGATAACTGCTAAAAGAGTTGCACGCAATATACACACACTGATGTTTCCTCACTGACCATGTTTGTGATGTCATGGAAAACAAGGCTTATACATCAGAGGAGGTGTAAATGAGGAGGCTGGGTGGAATACGAATGAGGGAAAACACACACTGAACATGGCGCCTGTTTACGGAGGAAATCCCGCCCTTTGAGAAAAACAGCCACGAACACAAAACTGGACAGCCAATCAGAAGAGAGGTCATTCAGACCCATCGATCTTAAAGGCAGAGTGACAGAACTAGCCTTGAGGATGTAGGTGCACACATACTTTATGATTATGTGATATTCATTTCAGATATTAATATTTCAGCATGAAAATGAAAAAAGTTTAAAGCAGATTTAAAATGAACATCGGTAGGCAAACATAAGCGCACAAGTAGGCACCTCAACGCTAAGGAGGTCTGAAAGGATGTGTAGCTGCCCAAGAAGCTCCTCACAGAGAGAAGGACACAGACCTAAACTTAACAAAGAAGCTGCTGGTGTTCTCAGAACAATGGACCGACCTCCCCAGAGTCCAGAACCTCAACACCGCTGAACTGGTTACTCAGATCATAAGAATCAGAATGACTGAACTTTGCAGGTGTGGAAATGTACATTCTGGATATTATAAAGCTTTCTATAGATTCTTAGCATTCTACATACATACATACATACATATATACATACATACATACATACATATATATATATATACATACATACATACATACATACATATATATATATATATATACATACATACATACATACATACATACATACATACACACATATACACATATATACATATATACATATATACATACATACACATACATACATACATACACACACACACACACATATATATATACATACACACATACATACACACATACATACACACATACATACATACATACATACATATATACACACATACATACATACATACATATATACACACATACATACATACATACATACGTATATACATATATACATACATATATACATACGTATATACATACACACATACATACATACATACACACATACATACATACATACATACATACATACATACATACATACATATATACATACATACATATATACACACATATACACATATATACATACATACATACGTATATACATATATACATATATACACACATATACACATATATACATACATACATACATATATACATATATACACACATATACACATATATACATACATACATACATATATACATATATACATACATACACATATACATATATACATATATACATACACACATACATACATACATATATACACACATACATACATACATACATATATACACACATACATACATACATACACACATATACACATACATACATACGTATATACATATATACACACATACACATATATACATACGTATATACATACATATATACATATATACATATACATACATATATACACACATACATACATACATATATACATACATACATACATATATACACACACATATACATACATGCATACATACGTATATACATATATACATACAGACGTATATAAATATATACACATACATACATATGTATATTTACACATACATACACACACATATATATACATACATACATACATACATATATACGTACATATATATATATACACATACATACATACATACGTGTATACATATATACATACATATATACGTACATACGTATATTTACACATACATACATACATACATACGTATATTAACATATACATACATACATACATACATATACACATATATATTCACAAATACATACGTATATACATGCGTACAGACCGTCTCTGTCCCAAGAAAAACAAGTATCTCCAAAATGGCAACTTTACAGGAGAGGCCAAGAGGTTATTTAATTTCAGTGTAAGTCAATGGAACCAGACGTCTTTCCAAGCAGCTTTGGGTCATTTCTATTGGTCCGTTCATCATGAGATTTTCACGCAGTGTAAACAGCAGCTGCGGTGTTCAAATGAAGCATAAAGGTAAGAAAACTACAGAAATGGAGGTGTATTTAATTGCACAGTGAGGACATACACATATATAAATCAGTCGAAGATGCAGTGGCACTATGGCACGCTCTAATATGAAAGCACCTAGACGTCTCCTGAAGCCTGAAAAATCTAAAAATTCATGAAGAGCTGTTCTTAATATAACGTGGTGACAGTTTCAGGAACTGTCAGACAAATTACAGCACGCTACAAAGATCTGTCTGCTTTTCAGGGTTACTATGGAGAGAATGTTTATCTAACACTGGGAATCTAAGTGTTTCATCAGAGACACCCCAGGCTATGTGTGGGTATATACTATATGGACAAAAGTATTGGGACATCTCCACATTGCACCTACAGGAGCTTTTATGACTTCCCATTGTAAATGCACAGCCAACAATAGGGAGATGGTCCCCACTTTGCAGATATAACAGATTCCACTCTTCTGGGAGGACATCCTGCAAGACTTGGAGCATGCCTGTGGGAATTTTCTCCTCCCAGTCATCCCGAAGATCAGACACTGATGCTGGACGAGACGGCCTGGCTCGCAAACTCTAATTCATACCTACAGGTGTTGGATGGGTTTGAGGACAGTGCTCCGTGTGGGCCAGTCAAGTCCTTTCACACCAAACTCGCCTCGGTCCATCTGCTGGTCCAACAGCAAAGTCAGAAGCATGCAGTTGTCCAAAATGTCTTGGTCTGCTGACACATTAAGCTTCATCGGCTAATTTTGTTCTTCACTGGAATTAAGGGGCTCCAGACCAGCCCCCGTAAAACATCCCATAGCATTATCCCTCCTCCACCAAACCTTACACTCAGCACACTGCTGTCAGGCAGGAAACGTTATACTGGTGTTCTCCAAACCCAGACCCATCCATCAAACTGCCAGAAACCTGATTCATCACTCCACAGAACACGTTTCCACTGCTCCAGATTCCGGTGGTGTCACTTTACACCACTTTACACCACTCTATCCGAGGTTTGGTAATGTGCTTGGTGATGTAAGGATTGGATGTAGCTGCTCGGCTATGGAAATCCATGCCATTAGTGCTGATAGTGCCAGAGGAGGTTTGGAACGCTGCAGTTGACTCAGCAGAGCAGTTGGCGAACTATGAGCCTCAGCAACCCTGCTCTATAACTCTATGCTCTATAACTTTATGTGGTTAGCTAGCGCTCATATGCTGTAGTTCCTAAACACTCATCATGGAATATCGAAGTGGGATAAAATTTTACAAAAGGCTAGGAGTGTTGGTATATGTGTGTGGATATATATCTTGGATTATATATCTGAGTTTGTGTGTGGGGGTATATATGTGAGAGTATATATGAAGGTAAATGTATAGGTATTGGTGTAGGTATATGTGTTGGGGTATATATGTGAGTTTATGTGTGGGGGTATATGTGTGAAAGTATATATATATATATATATATATATATGAAGGTAAAAGTATATGTATCGTTGTAGGTATATGTGTGTTGGTATATGTGTGAGGGTATATATGTGAGTTTATGTGTGTGGGTATATGTGTTGGGGTATATATGTGTGAGTATATATATGTGAGTTTATGTGTGTGGGTATATGTGTTGGGGTATATATGTGTGAGTATATATATGTGAGTTTATGTGTGTGGGTATATGTGTTGGGGTATATATGTGAGTTTGTGTTAGTGGGTATATGTGTGAGTGTGTATATATATATATATATATATATATGAAGGTAAATGTGTAGGTATCGGTGTAGGTATATGTGTGAGGGTATATATGTGAGTTTATGTGTGTGGGTATATGTGTGAGGGTATATATGAAGGTAAAAGTGTAGGTATATGTGAGTTTATGTGTGTGGGTATATGTGTTGGGGTATATGTGTGAAAGTATATATATATATATATATATATATATATATATATATACATATATATGAAGGTAAAAGTGTACGTATCGGTGTAGGTATATGTGTGAGGGTATATATGTGAGTTTATGTGTGTGGGTATATGTGTTGGGGTATATATGTTGGGGTATATATGTGAGTTTGTGTGAGTGGGTATATGTGTGAGAGCATATATGAAGGTAAATGTGTAGGTATCGGTGTAGATATATGTGTGAGGGTATATATGTGAGTTTATGTGTGTGGGTATATATGTTGGGGTATATATGTTTGTGTGTGGGGGTATATATGTGAGAGTATATATGAAGGTAAAAGTGTAGGTATATGTGAGTTTATGTGTGTGGGTATATATGTTGGGGTATATATGTTTGTGTGTGGGGGTATATATGTGAGAGTATATATGAAGGTAAAAGTGTAGGTATATGTGAGTTTATGTGTGTGGGTATATATGTTTGTGTGTGGGGGTATATATGTGAGAGTATATATGAAGGTAAAAGTGTAGGTATATGTGAGTTTATGTGTGTGGGCATATATGTTGGGGTATATATGTTTGTGTGTGGGGGTATATATGTGAGAGTATATATGAAGGTAAAAGTGTAGGTATATGTGAGTTTATGTGTGTGGGTATATGTGTTGGGGTATATATGTTGGGGTATATATGTGAGTTTATGTGTGTGGGTATATGTGTTGGGGTATATATGTTGGGGTATATATGTGAGTTTATGTGTGTGGGTATATGTGTGAGGGTGTATATGTGTTGGGTTATATGTGTGAGGGTATATATGTGTGGGTATATGTCTGAGACGTTAGGTGTTAAACACTACTGACTGGAATAAGAGGACAACATGTTTATGTTTGTCTGCCGGGAAGCGCGCGCGCCTCTAGCCGCTAACTGGCGTGTTCTTTCCTCCAGGCCTCTACACAGTAAAAGGTAAACTGACAGGTTACCGTGCCAAACACTGTGCCAAACCTTTTGTGCCGGTAAACTTCCAACAAAGTTAATAACAGTTCACAGCAGTGACTGCAGCTATTGGCTGGATTTTTGTGAGGAGCTCTTCAACAACAAAACAAGATTAATATCTGATATTAGATTCTTTGAAGGACATTTTAGTCCTTAAGTTCCGAGTTTAGTCCAGGAAATCTCCATTTACCGGTTAAATATAGGGGACTTTTATTGTGTGTTATTGACCCTGCTGAATACAAGTGATCTTACTGGTGTTGGTTGGGCAGTGTATCTGCTGATGTGCTTTATTTCCTCATGAATGAATCCATAAAGGCTTAGTTGTCTAAATATATGGCCAAAAGTATGTGGACACCAAAACTATGTGGCCTCCAATTGATTAAGCCCCCTGGACAAACACTGACAGCGGAATGGGTCTAGTGCGGCTACAAGCTTCCATTGCGTATTAGCCTTGTGCTAAAGTATGCCCAACAAAGCAAAATAATAATGTCTAAGCTAACCAGTTACACACACTCTGATACATTTAGACTGATATGATCAATATTTACTGAGCTACACATACAGAAGTCTGTCTCTCAGTATGGCGTCGGGCCGCCGTGTTTGCTAACCCAACATGCCAGACGTCTCGGTATGGAGCTGTAGAGGTTCCTAATGGTGTCCTGTGATAATCCATCCCATGCAGCTTGAATATCCTCACACAGTTCCTGCAGATGGTGCGGTAGGGGTGGAGGTGGGAGTGACACCAGGCCTTCTGGACATGTTTCACATGACACATTACGGCAAACTTGTGCCTCCACACACGATATGATTCGTCACACAGATTCTGAGTTGGTCGTCGCCACCACTGCCACGGTGACAAGACAGTCGGCGTAAAGCGGGAATGTCTGGAGTCGTCTGACCCGCATGGAGGTAGCACTGTTGCTCGCTGCGGTGGGTGGTTGGGTCGGTCGGGTACAGCGATACGGCCCGTCCTTGCTTACATCACATTCATTAATTCCTTCTGGGTCCGGCTATTTGGGCAGTTTTGATATCAGAGTGTCTTTGGTAGGTTTGGTTCGCCGGCATGTTTTCTCTGTTGCCCCACGATAACAACAACCGCACTTCTCTGAACACAGCGGTATAACACTAAGCTTCTAGCAGCATGTGGTATCTACAAGTTAGCTCCATGTTAATAAACTGGGGTATCAACTGCACCTGCTGGGCAAGGTCCTATGAACGTCTGGGTGTTGTCAGTGCGTTCCTATGGCTCCTCTGGTTTCTGTTTCTATTGTTGTCATAGGGTATAGGTGACATTAGGAGACAGACTAGTGAGAGGGGAAAAAAGAAGAGAGCTAATTTGCATATTCCGACAGCGGGATAGGTGTGGTCCTGCTCGGCTGCTGCAGTTGAAAGAGTTATTAGACAGTTTCATAAGCTCTTGGTGCGCTTCCAGCGAAACACGCCCTGTTTCAGCAAAAAGGCCGTAATTATGCGCATGGCTCGACCTCAGGCGATTTATATAAGAGAGAGGTCTGTAACAATCCACTGCACTGTCACAATAACTCCTGTCCAGAGGGTCTGCGGCTCTCAACTCTGGGCTGAGCATGCATCGGTGCTGATTAAATCGGTGCGTTAAATCTGACTGGCAGGAAAATGAGACCTGGCACGTCTTTAACGTTAGTGTAGCCTGGACCAGCAAAGTTCTCAGTAACAGTACTCACGGTTTTCATTTGGGGAAGGTAACTGTATCTGGAACCCGTTTCATATTCTAACTAATGCCAGGGAGAAGCAACATCAGCACGAAGAACTGCAAGTCGGGAGCTTCGTGAAATGGGTTTCCACAGCTGAGCGGCTGCACTCAAGCCTAAGGTCAATACAGCATGTGCAATGCCAAGCGTCGGCTGGAGTGGTGTAAAGCACACCGCCACTGGACTCTGGAGCAGCGGAACTGAGTTCTCTGGAACGGCAGAAGACAGCCACCCACCAGTCCCAACACTACAGTAGCTGAGGTTGGGCCTATGAGCCAGGGCTGTTTTCCAGGGTTTGGACTCTTAGACCCTTATTTAGGGTGATGTTGATGCTACAGCATACGAAGACTAACCGTTTAGCAACTCAGGCGAGCTCTACAGCTCTGTATTGCGATCATCAAATAAGAGTCTTCTCATGAGGCTAGCTAGCCGTCTTAAAGTCCACCTTTCCACGAGAGCACCCACCTAACAGCCTACTTCTGCCTAAGGTCAATACAGCATGTGCAATGCCAAGCGTCGGCTGGAGTGGTGTAAAGCACACCGCCACTGGACTCTGGAGCAGAGGAACTGAGTTCTCTGGAATGGCAATCTGATAAACCTGCCAGAAGAACGCTACCCACCAGTCATAAGCCCAACACTACACTAGGTGAGGTTGTGCTTATGAGCCAGGGCTGTTTTCCAGGGTTTAGACTGTTAGACCCTTATTTAGGGTGATGTTGATGCTACGAAGATGCATGCGAAGACTAACCGTTTAGCAACTCGGGCAAACTCTCCAGCTCTGTATTGCTATCATCAAATAAGAGTCTTCTCATGAGGCTAGCGAGCCGTCTTAAAGGGCATCTGACACGAATGTGAGAGGACAGTGTGTCCCGGGGCCTTGTCATCTCCTAAAGGCCTAATTTTGTGTAGCATATATAGGCTAAAATAAACAGCACATGGCTAGAATAGATTTTAACTTTGGCATGCAAATAAACTCAGCATATTTCAATTAACAGGGTGAAATCTAAAAGACGGGAAAAGTTGGAGCACCCAAACCAAATACAGTCGTGTTTTTATGTTATTAGATGCTTTACGTCACTTTAACGACGTAAAGGCGACTGCACCTACGCATCGTGCTACATAGCAAGCATTTGGATGGCAGCTAAGTCATTGCTACACGTTGTAACGGTCACTTTAAGGTGGGGTGAAGTGTGGATGTGCATGGCGGAGAGCCAACTAGTTTGAACCTGTACTAGGTCGTAGCCTCTCCAACTGGTGTTATCTAGGAACTTGTAACGAGCGAAGTCTCGGTGCTCCCATTGCTTATTAAACTGACTCGGAAACCGAGTTCCCTGTGTCTCTTCATAGAAGCTAAGTATCAACCTTTCCACGAGAGCACCCACCTAACACCCTCCTTCCATTCGTTACAACGTATACACCACTGTACACAACAGCCACTACGGCACCAACTTCAATACTACAACAACCTACTTCTGTAGCTTGACGGTTAAATAGATGGACTAAATATGAATATTATCAATCATATTCACCACATTCTTCTTCAGTTAGAGTCAGGAGAGCCTAGTCATCGTAACAAACATTCATCTTTCCTTAAAAGAGAAGAAGGGGATTCCCGGTTCGCCTAAACATGAAATTCCACATTCTCGAGGACACGTAGTCATAAAGATAATTGTCAGCTATCTTTTCGCAGGAAGTTCACACCAAACGTTTTCTGTTTCTCCGCATACTTTGTTAGCCCCTTTTGACCCAGGACCACCAAGGAGCAGGTATAATGTGGGGGGGTGGTTGGTTGGTCTTTCTCTGCACTGCAGTGACACTGATGTGGTGTGGTTGTGGTGGTGGAGTGTGTGGACCAACAGACTCAGCAGGGCTGATGCTTTATGGAGGTCCTGACCATGGAAGCATACAGAGACACAGATGGACCACAGTCTGGAACTGTAGAACTACAGAGTGCTCCTACATGCTCAGTGGAGTTGGTAAACTGAGCAATGCACTGAGTGTAGATACAAAGTGCACCAGGTAAAGTGGTCGCCGTGTTCGGTGTGCAGGCTAGCTCCCGAAGTTCGGAATGCATTTCTAAAAAAGTGTTCAGTGATTTTTGAAGCCAACAGGCAGTGTTAGTGAACAAGCCTGGGGCTGGCATGAATACAGGTGTTTACATGTCAGCCATGCCTTTGGCTCAGGTGAGTCAGGTGACGTCAAGCCTCGCCGTCACCGGCCAGCGCTTATATAAGGGTTCTAGTGACATGAGCTGAGAAAAAAAAAAAAAAAAGAGCAGTGATATATTGACCTAGAAACATTCCCAGCTACGCCCATGTGACCTCGGTCGCTATTTTTCATGGCCAGTTTATGACCAGCTTTACAGGATGACTACTGTTAACGCTACAGGACTAGCCGTGCTGTAGTTTGACTGCAGTCATACCTGACTCGAGGCAGTTTTGTGCTATTGCTAGCCATCGTTAGCATGATTAGCGCTGTGTGTGTGCTAGAAATATGCCTACATGAAGGAGCTTATAAAAAGACCAGCTCATTTGAATAGAAATCTGAGGGAAGGACATTTGCATGCTGTATCTCGGTATCTGGAAGTGTTGGATGTAGGCCAGCAGATCCAGAAGATTGCATCTGCTCAGGGAAGAAGGATGGGAGGGTTCAACCCGGGCAGCTGGGTGTGACCACAATGTCCTGTCAGCACATGTCCCTGGACCCAAATGCACACACATGTGTTTGTATTACAGTGTCAGGACGTGGGACTGTGCACATAGCTATATGTAATACTGATGCTCCACACACACACACACACACACACACACACACACACACACAGCCTTATATGTATTGTGTGTTCTATACACGTCTATGTAAATGATCTTATCCCAACGCCAGCCTCAGGAACTCGTTCCTGTTGTATTGGGGTCATTCTGGACTGGTGGTCAGGACAGTTCAGTCCTGGGAGAGTCCAAAAACAAGTACACTTGCACACACATTTTCAAAAGTACCAAGAGGTCTTTCAGGATGGGCTGGAGCAGGGTGGTTTGGGTGTGCCACCGTGAGAGCGCTGTGTGTGTGTGTGTATTTTACTCTTCTGGGCAGTAGACACATTTCCTCTATGAATGGCCACTGTTGTCTGGGTCAACTGCTTCCTGACCATCCCCTGTGTGTATGTGCGAGTGATCTAATTGGTCATTTATGTATATAGGATATATACAGGGTTTAAATGAGAGCCTTAAGAGGCTTTGATTGGGGATTACTGCAGTGATTAATACGTAATACGAGTAGCCTCTCATTTTTTAAGAAGCCGAGTAGAAACACCTGGAAGGAGAGTGAGGATCTGGAAACTTATTAGACGAAAACGGATCAAACAGAAATCCTGAATGTCTGTGATCGGAGGACTGTGTTTAACCACATGACCTAAACTCACAGGATTGAGCTAACCCGCTGTGTGGACGTAAGAAAACGTTTCCTAGTGCAGCTAATCCACTTCAGTTTGCTAGGGAACTGGACTCTGGATAATGCATAAAGGTCATGTGGTCTGATGACTCCAGATCGACCCTATTCCAGAGTGATGGGAATGTCAGGGTGAGAAGGGAAAAGCATGAAGGGATGTACCCATCATGCATAGAGCCCACTGTACAATCCTCTGGAGGCAGTGTTACGCTCTAGTGGGACTTCAGTTGGTCAGGTCGGGGCTCAGTAACGTTATGTGGCAATTCGATGAAGTCAGCTGACCAAGCCTGAATCCTGATCTTAACTCCACAGGAGGGCTTTGGGATTTACTGGAGTAGACTTGCAACAGTGGTTTGACTGGCCAATAATGAAAGTAGGGTAATGGGCTTTGTGATAAAAGATGCATCGCAAAACCTGAAGAAGTGTTTTATTGATTTTGGAAATACAGTAGCCAAATAACACCAACTCTAGCATCAACATCAAACAAGTTTTGACCTTAGGGTTAGGGTTAAAACCGAACCTTGACCTCAGTATCCAAACCTAAAACTAACCTTCACCTCAGTATCCAAACCTAAACCTAACCTTGACCTCAGTATCCAAACCTAAACCTAACCTTGACCTCAGTCTCCAAACCTAACCTTGACCTCAGTCTCCAAACCTAACCTTGACCTCAGTCTCCAAACCTAAACCTAACCTTGACCTCAGTCTCCAAACCTAAACCTAACCTTGACCTCAGTATCCAAACCTAACCTTGACCTCAGTCTCCAAACCTAACCTTGACCTCAGTCTCCAAACCTAAACCGAACCTTGACCTCAGTCTCCAAACCTAAGCCTAAGACTAACCTTGACCTCAGTATCCAAACCTAAACCTAACCTTGACCTCAGTATCCAAACCTAAACCTAACCTTGACCTCAGTATCCAAACCTAAACCAAACCTTGACCTCAGTATCCAAACCTAAACCTAACCTTGACCTCAGTATCCAAACCTAAACCTAACCTTGACCTCAGTATCCAAACCTAAACCGAACCCTGACCTCAGTCTCCAAACCTAAGCCTAAGACTAACCTTGACCTCAGTATCCAAACCTAAACCGAACCTTGACCTAAGAATCCAAACCTAAACCTAACCTTGACCTCAGTCTCCAAACCTAAACCTAACCTTGACCTCAGTCTCCAAACCTAAACCTAACCTTGACCTCAGTCTCCAAACCTAACCTTGACCTCAGTATCCAAACCTAAACCAAACCTTGACCTCAGTCTCCAAACCTAACCTAACCTTGACCTCAGTATCCAAACCTAAACCAAACCTTGACCTCAGTATCCAAACCTAACCTTGACCTCAGTCTCCAAACCTAAACCTAACCTTACCCTAGCCTTGCTATTGCGCACACACCCACACCTCATGAGCACAGCCTAATTAAAGTAACCAGTTTGAAACATGTACAGCTTATTAGACATGACATCAAATCCTTAAACTTACCACACTTGATTTCCAGCAAAGCTACTGACACACACACACACCCACACACACACCCACACACACACCCACACACACACCCACACACAGGCATGCCAGGTATGTGCTCCGACCAGTGTTGTAGTACTTGACTACAGGACTAGAGATGGACATCACCACTAACCCTTCAGTACTGCTCTAAAGCTGAGAATGTCATACTCATCGTTTCAGTTAATAATGAGCCATAAACCCCTGTACTACAAATCACAACTCAGACATGATGAGGTGAAGTATTTAGAAACACATGTCTATATATATATATATATAAACAATAAAACCACTCGTTTAATTCATTTGGCCCGAAACTAATGCATTGTTAAACATGCCACTCTGAACTAGGCCTGGCCGATATCTCAGAGTAATTAGTAACACTTATAACAGTTATATTGTCCCTCCCTCTGTCAACCGCAGAAACACCCACAATTCTCACAGGAATGCTCGAACTTTGAAATGAAAGAATACCACCCTTAGTCTGGAATGAAACATGCACCAAGTGCCTTGAATCTGGGCCAGACACAATATAAGCAGGAGCCACTTGTATAGCCCATTGTCAGAAAGCTGTCTCAGTGCCACTCAGCCCTGCTGTAGTCATGGTGTCCCTGTAAACAAGAGCTGAGAGTTAACACAGCTGGAAGAAGGTGCCCACTGAACCTGCGAGAACCGGGGTATCTGACTGAGGTATCTGACGAAGGCTGAGGATCCCAAAATTCTGTCCATGCCATTTTCACTTACTTTGTTATAAAAAAAACGAGTCCCCTGTGACTGAAACGTACCTAATAGTGTTAGGTAACACCCCCACCAGCACCAATAACAGCTGTGACGGGATTTGACATGGATTGGACAAGTTTCTTGGACTGGACAACTTCAGTGTTCAGACACCCAAGGAATTAGGCAGTGGGGCCAGATTTGGTGCAATCCTTCCCTGGCACAGTTCCGAGGTGAATTCCCTGTAGACTGGGATTTTAGCCACTGCTGGTAGACCCGTATAACCGTACGCTTCCATACACCTGCAGATTCAGCTCCTTCCTCCACACTATGGTCTTTGGCCACGCCCACATGCAGTCTCTCCTTTTTTCCACAAATGGAATGAGACACTGTAGTTACCTCTTTTCAATCTATGGATCCCGTCACTCACACCCCGCAGGTATTTATACCCCATCATCCTCGTGCAGCGCCATCTGCAGGAGCCAGAAATTACTACCACTTTAAACACACATGGTGACTCAATTTTGTCCGACCTGCACAAGGCTCCATGCCCATAGGACCCTGCAGCTCCTCATTCAAGCACTAGCTGGAAACACAGGCCTGGACATTTGCACAGAAACTCATAGTTTCTGGAGACCAGGACTTCATAGTCTTTGGAGACCAGGACCTCGTAGTCTTTGAAGACCAGAACCTTGTAGTCTTTGGAGACCAGGACCTCATAGTCTTTGGAGACCAGGACCTCATAGTCTTTGGAGACCAGAACCTTGTAGTCTTTGGAGACCAGGACCTCGTAGTCTTTGGAGACCAGAACCTTGTAGTCTTTGGAGACCAGGACCTCGTAGTCTTTGGAGACCAGAACCTTGTAGTCTTTGGAGACCAGGACCTCGTAGTCTTTGGAGACCAGGACCTCGTAGTCTTTGGAGACCAGGACCTCGTAGTCTTTGGAGACCAGGACCTTGTAGTCTTTGGAGACCAGGACTTCATAGTCTTTGGAGACAAGGACCTTATAGTCTTTGGAGACCAGGACCTCGTAGTCTTTGGGGACCAGGACCTCATAGTCTATGACCGTACGCTTCCATACACCTGCAGATTCAGCTACTTCCTTCACACTATGGTCTTTGGCCACGCCCACATGCAGTCACTCCTTTTTCCACAAATGGAACGAGACACTGTAGTTACCTCTTCTCAATCTATGGCTTCCATCCCTCACACCCCGCAGGTATTTATACCCCATCATCCTCGTGCAGTGCCATCTGCAGGAGCCGGAAGTTACTACCACCTTAAACACACAGGGTGACTCAATTTTGTCCGACCTGCACAAGGCTCCATGCCCATAGGACCCTGCAGCTCCTCATTCAAGAACTAGTTGGAAGCACATGCCGTATGACTTTTGACCATAGGACTAAAACTGTGGGCCCCATGCATTCTGCAAACCGCAGACTCCAGCAGTCAGTGGAACACTTCTCCCATCAACCGGTGATGGAATAAACTGCATGTTGATTTATTTGACAGTCATGGATGCCAAACATCTTGCTGCTGAATTCCAGATGAAGCCAGTGTTCAGTACAAAGCCCCTCCTGCTCTTTACCCTAAAAGCCAACATTTGTGTGGCTTCATGTCGCCGTTGGGCACATACTGTGCAGAATGCACAAACATGTGAACGCAGCATAACAGTCCAGCCCAGCCCTCGATCGGTATTGGCTATTAGCTACTGGCCAAACATGCTGAAAGACAGTGGATGATCAGCACCTGCCCTGAAACCATTGATCAGGTCAGGTTGTCAAGCAGATACCAAACCAAGAGGAAGGCTAACAAATAAGCGAAACCTCCGGTTGTTGGTTCGTTGAACAAGCTCACTGGATTTGACATGTATCAGTGACGATGGCCAACTTTCCTCTGAGGAACTCCGTCATTGTGTATATGGCTCTCACCTTTTATAGGCCCAGGCTAACTGCAGCGTTGCCTAATTTCTACTCTTGTTTCCAGATATGACTCTTGCATCTGGAGGATTCTGCATTTCTCAGCCAGAAGACCTAAAACATGTGGGTGCCAGTAAACAGAAAGTTACAAGATTGAAGGATCTAAATAAATCAAAAACACAGCCACAGCGTTAGGTGTGTTTAAGTCAGTTGTTTGGCTGATTTCAAAGAAGGAAGAACACACGCATGCTGAGTCATATCCTAGCGGTTAACTGAAGAATACTTCTACTGTGGAAGACAAGAACATTCTCCAGAATGCTGGCAGAGATGTGTCTGGAACCCTGCGAGGGAAGAAACCACCAGCATAACCTCAAAAAAGTCTGACTGAACATGCAAATCAAGGGTAAACCTCAGGAACTAAAAGATCAGGTTACAATTTGCACAAAAATGTCTGTAGAGTTTTGTGACGAAGCCTAAGGCATGATGGGATGACTAACCTGTAGCAGAGCAAGTCTTTGGAGACCAGGACTTCTTAATCTTTGGAGACAGAACCTCATAGTCTTTTGAGACCAGGACCTCATAGTCTTTGGAGACCAGGACCTCATAGTCTTTGGAGACCAGGACCTCATAGTCTTTGGAGACCAGGACCTTATAGTCTTTGGAGACCAGGACCTTATAGTCTTTGGAGACCAGGACCTTATAGTCTTTGAAGACAGAACCTCAGAGTCTTTGGAGACCAAGACCTCATAGTCTTTAGAGACCAGGACCTCATAGTCTTTGGAGACCAGGACCTCATAGTCTTTGGAGACCAGGACCTTATAGTCTTTGGAAACCAGGACCTTATAGTCTTTGAAGACAGAACCTCAGAGTCTTTGGAGACCAAGACCTCATAGTCTTTGGAGACCAGGACCTCATAGTCTTTAGAGACCAGGACCTCATAGTCTTTGGAGACCAGGACCTCATAGTCTTTAGAGACCAGGACCTTGTAGTCTTTGTAGACCAGAGCCTTGTAGTCTTTGGAGATCAGGACCTCATAGTATTTGGAGATCAGGACCTCATAGTCAACATAGATTCAAATGTGGGCAAAGAAGGAGTTCAGGGACTTGAGGAAAGCCAAGGACCAGGCTCACAGACATGGGGACAGGAATCTACTAAAGAAGGTGGTGTTTAAGTCAGTCACGTATCTTACAGCTGAAAGCACGCTCATGCTTCATCACAGTGTGATGGGTAAGTAAGGAGTCCTTTCACTATCAGAGGAAACAGGTAAGGCTCAGGAACCGAAAGGTCAGGTCACAGAGAGATATGGGACAGAGCCTATTGGGTAAATGAGATGAATAACTTGGCTGAAAAAGGCTTGACTAGAACGGATGAAAAAGCAACTGCTCAAACCCCATTTTCCTCATGGTTCTGGGAAATGGGGATCCAGAGCAATCCTGCTGGGACAGAAATCGACAGAGGAAGGGGAACTTCTTATTACGAAGTAGCACCAAACTACTAGTCCCTATTCTAATCAGCATTCTGTTCCCTGGACACTTGCACAGAAACTCATAGTTTCTGGAGACCAGGACTTCATAGTCTTTGGACACCAGGACCTTGTAGTCTCTGGAGACTAGAACCTTGTATGGATGGATTATCACAGGACACCATTAGGAACCTCTACAGCTCCATACCGAGACGTCTGGCATGTAGGGTTAGCAAACATGGCCGCCCGACGCCATACTGAGAGACAGACTTCTGTATGTGTAGCTCAGTAAATATTGATCATATCAGTCTAAATGTATCATCAGTTATTGATGCTGGTCACCTTTATCTTCCTTCAACACCACCGCACTCCCACACATCCTTCTGGGTGCAGCTATTCTTTTAATGATTGAGTGTATATGAAGATTAGTTGGTGCTTTTTCCAGTTCAGACGTCCGGACATTGTTCGTTGCTCAAGGGTGATGGAAATGGGTGTGCTAACCTGGTAGCTAACAGTATCATATGTGCTTAGGGTGATGGTGATTATTCTCTCCAACCAACCTGCCAGTTCTACGGTGCAATCATCAGGTGCATCATACCTGCTGTGGTCCCTCCCCTTCAGAAGAAAGTGCCAAACGCCCTGTGCAAAGTCAAGACAGCAGAGCGGATCATTGGATGTAATCTGCCAACACTTCAGGACATCTACAGCATCAAGGTGATGAAGCCTGCTGGCAAAAATACAACTGGCGCCTCCGATTCTGGACCTCTCCCAGACACTTCCCTCTGGTAGAAGACTCAGGACCATCCAAATCAGCACAAACAGACACGCTAGCAGCTCCGATTCAGCTCTTTATTATTCATATTTACTCTGGTTATTATATTTGTCTTTGGAGACCAGAACCTCATAGTATTTGGAGATCAGGACCTCATAGTCAACATAGATTCAAATGTGGGCAAAGAAGGAGTTCAGGGACTTGAGGAAAGCCAAGGACCAGGCTCACAGACATGGGGACAGGAATCTACTAAAGAAGGTGTTGTTTAAGTCAGTCACGTATCTTACAGCTGAAAGCACGCTCATGCTTCATCACAGTGTGATGGGTAAGTAAGGTGTCCTTTCACTATCAGAGGAAACAGGTAAGGCTCAGGAACCGAAAGGTCAGGTCACAGAGAGATATGGGACAGAGCCTATTGGGTAAATGAGATGAATAACTTGGCTGAAAAAGGCTTGACTAGAACGGATGAAAAAGCAACTGCTCAAACCCCATTTTCCTCATGGTTCTGGGAAATTGGGATCCAGAGCAATCCTGCTGGGACAGAAATCGACAGAGGAAGGGGAACTTCTTATTACGAAGTAGCACAAAACTACTAGTCCCTATTCTAATCAGCATTCTGTTCCCTGGACACTTGCACAGAAACTCATAGTTTCTGGAGACCAGGACTTCATAGTCTTTGGAGACCAGGGCCTCATAGTCTTTGGACACCAGGACCTTGTAGTCTCTGGAGACTAGAACCTTGTAGTCTTTGGAGACCAGAACCTTGTAGTCTTTGGAGACCAGGACCTCAGAGTCTTTGGAGACCAGGACCTCAGAGTCTTTGGAGACCAGGACCTCATAGTCTTTGGGGACCAGAACCTCGTAGTCTTTGGGGACCAGAACCTCGTAGTCTTTGGAGACCAGAACCTCGTAGTCTTTGGGGATCAGGACCTCATAGTCTTTGGAGACCAGGACCTCATAGTCTTTGGAGACCAGGAGCTCATAGTCTTTGGAGACCAGGAGCTCATAGTCTTTGGAGACCAGGAGCTCATGGTCTTTAGAGACCAGGACCTCATAGTCTTAAGAGACCAGGAGCTCATAGTCTTTGGAGACCAGGAGCTCATAGTCTTTGGAGACCAGGAGCTCATGGTCTTTAGAGACCAGGACCTCATAGTCTTAAGAGACCAGGACCTCATAGTCTTTGGAGACCAGGACCTTATAGCCTTTGGAGACCAGGACCTTATAGCCTTTGGAGACCAGGACCTCATAGTCTTTGGAGACCAGGACCTTGCAGTCTCTGTAGACCAGGACTTCATAGTCTTTGAAGACAGAACCTCATAGTCTTTGGAGACCAGGACCTCGCAGTCTTTGTAGACCAGGACCTCATAGTCTTTGAAGACCAGGACCTTGTAGTCTTTGAAGACAGAACCTCATAGTCTTTGGAGACCAGGACCTTGCAGTCTTTGAAGACTTTGAAGCCCAGGATCTTGTTGTCTTTGGAGCTCAGAACCTTAAAGTCTTTGAAGAGCAGACCCTTGTAGGCTTTGGAGACCAGAACATCCCAGTCTTTGGAGACCAGAACCTTATAGCCTCTGGAGACCAGAACCTCCTAGTCATTGGAGACCGGAACCTTGTAGTCCTTGGACACCAGAACCACCAGAAGACAGTTTAGTACCTGTCCTAGTTCCTAAAACAAGATAAGAATATCACTTTCAACCACTTCCATTTAATGGCATCAGCAGTTATAAAATTTAAGTGCCGGGTGCCGTCAAGAGCATGACATCTATTCCTAGACCTCTTGGAACATGTCTAACAGAAGTCTCTTTTACATCCCGGATCACCCGAGAGTCCTCATTTTGTCTTGAGCTCTACTTTCAACAAAGTCATCTTGGAGCATGTCGAGTTCCTTCATCGTAATGTGCCACCTGCAGTCTCTCTGTGGTGTACCAGCTTCCTGACATGCAGGAGTCGTTGCATTCAGATTAGCCTTTGATATCAGAACCACGCCTAGTTAGAATGGGGTACATCCTCTACCCGCCTTTGAACTCCAACAACTGTAACTTCTCAGCCATCCTTCTGTGAAACATGCCAATTCCTCTACCAGCAGATCATAAGATAAACCGACTTACAGCATGCCATGCCAACAACAACCTGGGCTGGGAGACGTACAGTGATGTTTCTCAGCCAGCTGAGGAAACCGAATGTTTCCAAATGATCCTGGTGCAGTTCTACATGGCCACCAATGACACATTCTTTAGTCCTCTGTTAGGACCACCACACAGCTGAATTTGCTAATACTGCAGTTACATTAAACCCAGAATGAGACCCTAGGGTGGTCCAAGGGTGGATGATGTGGCTATGAAAGGCAGTCAATGTAAAATTTTAAGAAACCAATGCAATAGGTCTTTTACCTCAGCTAAGATTACTTTCTTCTCAGATCTTGTATCAAGCAGTGTTGCCACCCATGAGTCACCCTGTTTGTGGAAGCACCATTGGTAGATGACTGCACACAGACCGTTACGCCGCCTGTACTTAACACCACACCAAAGACTGCAATGGTGTCATACCACATGGTGGTGGGAATCTTGGAATCTGATCCGTGTGTGGAGACACAGTTTGTGGTCCCACGTCACATGTCCAGAAGGCCTGGTGTCACTCCACCTCCACCCATACCGCACCATCTGCAGGAACTATGTGAGGATGTTCAAGCTGCATGGGATGGATTATCACAGGACACCATTAGGAACCTCTACAGCCCCATACCGAGACGTCTGGCATGTAGGGTTAGCAAACATGTCCGCCCGACGCCATACTGAGAGACAAACTTCTGTATGTGTAGCTCAGTAAATATTGATCATATCAGTCTAAATGTATCATCAGTTATTGATGCTGGTCACCTTTATCGTCCTTCCCAACACCACCGCACTCCCACACCTCCTTCTGGGTGCAGCTGTTCTTTTAATGATTGAGTGTATATGAAGATTAGTTGGTGCTTTTTCCAGTTCAGACGCCCGGACAATGTTGGTTGCTCAAGGGTGATGGAAACGGGTGTGCTAACCTGGTAGCTAACAGTAGCATATGTGCTTAGGGTGATGGTGATTATTCTCTCCAACCAACCTGCCAGTTCTACGGTGCAATCATCAGGTGCATCATACCTGGTGTGGTCCCTCCCCTTCAGAAGAAAGTGCCAAACGCCCTGTGCAAAGTCAAGACAGCAGAGCGGATCATTGGATGTAATCTGCCAACACTTCAGGGACATCATCTACAGACAGCATCAAGGTGATGAAGCCTGCTGGCAAAAATACAACTGGCGCCTCCGATTCTGGACCTCTCCCAGACACTTCCCTCTCGTAGAAGACTCAGGACCATCCAAATCAGCACAAACAGACACGCTAGCAGCTCCGATTCAGCTCTTTATTATTCCTATTTATTCTGGTTATTATATTTGATTTAGTTTTTCGTGCGTCTGGTCCGTTTAGTACGCTACACGTCAGTCATGCTTGGCAAAATCAAGAGATTCTGATTCTGTAGTGTCTTTACATCACCTTTGGTATCGGCTCAGCTCACCTGGAACTCCAACAGAGGCGATACCCAAACCAGCACCAGATCTGCTAATGGAAAACCTGAAAGAGGCAAACACCCAAGTCCATGTCAATGATTCAGCCCAACAAATCCCAGATTGCTGTCTAGGCACTCACATTCTGCACTGTACATGATGTCTCGGACCCGGACTGCTGAAGACTTGACTACCACACATGCTCCAGGAAAATGCCAGAGACGTGCTTGCAACACAACAGCTCAAAGCAGAACGCAAACAGCCAGGCTAAACACATGCAGAGGCAGTTCCAAGGAACAGATAAGCTGGGACTTGTGGTTAGGTTTTAGCTGTTTCGGTTCAACTAGCAGCAGAGCTTTTCCTCTGCATCTGATATCCACAGCCAGATAACGCCGGTGCGAGGCAGCAGGAACGTAGCACGGGTCCGCCCTTTCAAGAACTTTATTAATTAATGAACACAAGCAAAGTGGTAGTGTCTGAAGAGGCTCCGGGAACCGGAAACAATTAAGCAGCAACGCCTAAGAAAGCATTCAACAGTCAAATCAGACAAGCTGCGTTCAGTCGTTCTGCGGGGGAATCATTTATGGAGCTCCGGCATCGTTCCATCACGGCTGTTCACCCCTCCGCTTCAGCGCTCGTAAGATTAGGGTCTAAAGGAAAACACATGTGAGGTACGTGCAGCCAGGCTGAAGGTTGATCTGGACAGGTTCGGAAAGCCTTGGCAGCCTCATGCAGAGACGGCTGAACTCTACATGCACTGATAAGGTTCACTTCTGATGGACTCTGATCAGATGCTGCTCAGTATTTGACCTCCAAAGACAGGTACAGGTGTGGCTGGAAGTACAAACGCCCATCCTCTATTGAAAACAACCCTCAAATGACCATCTGCATAGACTATAACGCTAACCCAGACAGTGTGTTTCCAATAAAGTGGCCAGTGAGTGAAAGCACATTGTAGGGGTAGTGGCCAGTGAGAAGAAGTACAAGGTGGGTGTTTCTAATAAAGTGGCCAGTAAGTGGAAACACAAGGTTGGTGTTTCTAATAAAGTGGCCAGTGAGAAGAAGCACAAGATTGGTGTTTCTAATAAAGTGGCCAGTGAGTGAAAGCACATTGTAGGGGTTTCTAATAAAGTGGCCAGTAAGTGGAAACACAAGGTTGGTGTTTCTAATAAAGTGGCCAGTGAGTGGAAGCACGTTGGTGTTTCTAATAAAGTGGCCAGTGGGTGGAAGCACAAGGTTGGTGTTTCTAATAAAGTGGCCAGTGAGTGGAAGCACAACGTTGGTGTTTCTAATAAAGTGGCCAGTGAGAAGAAACACAAGGTTGGTGTTTCTAATAAAGTGGCCAGTGAGTGGAAGCACATTGTAGGGGTTTCTAATAAAGTGGCCAGTAAGGGACCGTACAAGGTTGGGTGTTTCCAATAAAGTGGCCAATTAAATGGACAGCAGCAGATGAGTCGAACAACAATGCACGTGTTTCTAATAAAGTGGCCAGTTACTGGAATCATAAAACCAAAAATAGGTCATAAGTAAGTGGACACTCCTCCTAATGAGATCAGGTGTTTGCGCCGCGCCCATTACTAACAGGTGTATAAATTCACGCACACTGACATGCAATCTCCATAAACAAACATTGGCACTAGAAAGAGTCACGCCTGCCACTAGTCAGTGAACTTTACGCCCTGCTAGATCGGCCCCAGTCGAGCGCACATGCTGTTAAATGGACGCGTCTGGGAGCAACAACAGCCATGAAGCGGGAGACCATGCAAACTCACGGTGCTGTACACGTCCCCCATCCTCTATTACATCACTCTCCAGTCTGCCTCTGGAAGGAACATCAGCAGTGTGTGCAGACGGATGGAGCGATGAAACTCGCTTCACTATCTGGCAATCTGATTGGGGAATCTGGGTTTGATGGATGCCAGGGGAACCTGCATTACCTACTTGCATTGTAACAGTCCTGTTTGGTGGAGGCGGGATAATGGCCTGCAGCTGTTTTTCATGGTTTGGGTTCCTGGTTCCTAGTTTAATGCTACAGCACACTAACACATTTTACACAGCTGTGTATTTAACATTGTTCAACAGCAGAGTCCTGACCTTAGACCACTGAACACTGCCTCTCTTTGACTGAATGGGATCTCAGGGAAAAGCTTCCCAGGGCTGTTACTGCTGCAGGGGGATGGCTGTATCAATGGCGATGATTTTGGAATGGGATGTCCAGTAAGCTCCTATAGATGTGATGGTTAGGTGTCCACATACTTTTGGCCATGCATAGCCAACAAAGTGGCTAGTGTTAACCTAGGACCTAGTGAGGTGGAATGGGATGTCCAGTGAGCTCATATAAATATGATGGTTAGGTGTCCACATACTTTTGGCCTGACCTAGCAAGGAACCTAGCAAGCTAGAATGACGTGCAGTAAGCCTATAGAGAGGTGATGGTCAGTTGTCCACATACTTCTGGCCACATTTAGACAATAAAGTGGCAGAATCTAACAAGGTGGAATGGGATGTCCAGTAAGCTCATACAAATGTGATGGTTATGTGTCCACATACTTTTGGCCATGCATAGCCAACAAAGTGGCTAGTGTTAACCTAGGACCTAGTGAGGTGGAATGGGATGTCCAGTAAGCTCATATAGATGTGATGGTTAGGTGTCCACATACTTTTGGCCTTGTATAACGAAGGTTTCTAACAAAGGGGCTAGTGTTGACCGAGAGCCTAGCAAGGTAGAATGACATGTGCAGTAAGCCCATAGAGATGTGATGGTCAACTGTCCACATACTTCTGGCCACATTTAGACAATAATGTGGCAGAACCTAGCAAGGTGGAATGGGATGTCCAGTAAGCTCTTATAGATGTAATGGTTAGGTGTCCACATACTTTTGGCCACGTATAGCCAATGTTCCTAAATCATATCAGCACGCGCAGGCCGACAAAATCTCTTTTTGCTCGATGGCATATGACAAGCTCCGTTTAGCTTAGATGAGGGAGAGTACGCACACACCAACACTAACACAGACACCTTTTTTTTAACACAGTCTGTCTGATTCTAGCGAACAGGAGGGAGCTCTGTCTAAACACGCTTGCTGGAGGAGCGAGGAGTCTCCGATTGATAAAATATTTCTCTCACAGTCTCTCAGACAAAGACCTCGACACAGACACACACGCCTTCACGCCAGCAAGTGCAGACACACTCAGGATAAGACTGGCCTACAGGCATTACTCCACACACAGACACACAAACAATCCCTGTTTAATATTAATAACAACACAGCATGTTCAGCGAGAACGAACCGCGTCAGCAAGGCCAGCGCGGCCTAGCCGTGTCACACTGAGAAACAGTGGATGCATACCATACCAGCTACAGAGCATGCAAAAAGTACAGAATGTCCGTTTTTCTTCTTGTTTTTTCATTCTTTCTTTTTCTGTCCCCCCCCATGTTCTTTGTTATGACCCTTCTAAACCTCCATTAGTGTCTGTCAAAACAGTCCAGGTTCAAAAGGTCAGCGAAGGAGTGACAGGTTGGCCTTGCACAAAAACACACCAGCACAAAGGAATGGTTAAAATGTGTGCACAGGGAAACACACACCACTTTCAGTACTCTCTCGCTCTCTCTCTCTCTCTCTCTCTCTCTCTATCTATCTATCTATCTATACATACAGCTGGGAATATAAGTATTTGATAGACTGTTTGATACATCTTTGTTTGCAGTTACAGAGGTCAGACGTCTTCTGTATTCTTGACCGAGTCTGCACACCCTGCAGCAGGAGTTTAGGCCCACTCCACCATACAGATCTTCTCCAGACCCTTCAGGTTTCAGGACTGTCGCTGGGCAACACTGAGTTCCAGCTCCCTCCAAAGCTTTTCTATTGGGTTCATGCCGGGGACTGGCTAGGCCACTCCTCATTTCCCCTGGCTGTGTGTTTCAGGTCACGGTCATGCTGGAAGACCCAGCCACGGCCCATCTTCAGTGCTCTTACTGAGGGAAGGAGGTTGTTGGCCAAAATCTCACCATACATGACCCCATCCATCCTCCCTTCAATACGGTGCAGTCATCCTGTCTCCTTTGCAGAAAAGCACCACCCAAAGTATGATGTCTCCACCCCCATGCTTCACGGTTGGGACGGTGTTCTTGGGGTTGTACTCATCCTTCTTCTTCCTCCAAACACGGCGAGCTGACCACATGACCTTCTCCCATGCCTCCTCTGGATCATCCAGATGGTCACTGGCAAACTTCAGAGGGGCCTGGACCTGTGATGTAGTTACTAATGGTCCTCTTTGAGACTGTGGTCCCAGCTCTCCTCAGGTCATTGGCCAGGTCCTCCTGTGTACTCCTGGGCCGATTCCTGACCTTTCTCAGAATCATCCTTACCCCATGAGGCGAGCTCTTGCATGGAGCCCCAGACCGAGGAAGACTGACAGTCATCTTGTGTTTCTTTCATTTTCTACTAATTGAGTCACCAGTTGTTGCCTATTGTCCTGTAGCCCATCCCTGCCTTGTGCAGGACTACAATTGTGTCCCTGGTGTCCTTAGACAGGTCTTTGGTCTTGGCCATGGTGGAGAGGTTGGAGTGTGATTGACGGAGTGTGTGGACAAGTGTCTTTTATACAGGTAACGAGTTCAAACAGGTGAAACTAATCCAGGTAATGAGTGCAGAATAGGAGGGCTTTATAAAGAAACATTAACAGGTCTGTGAGAGCCAGGATTCTCGCTGGTTGGTGATCAGATACTTGTTGTCTGGGTTCTCTGTCTCTCACTGTTGAAGTTTACCTACGATAAAAATGACAGACCTCTACATTCTTTGTAGGTGGGAAAAACTTGCAAAGTCAGCAGTGTATCAAATACTTATCCTCCCCACTATATATATATATACAAAACCAGTCATCTTGGTGCTGACCACGGTGCCTCCACACACGGATTCGTTGGTCGTTTCCACAAAGCCAAAAGCGGGACTCGTCACTGAAGATGACAGGCTGCCATTCTGAGTCACTCCATGACAGTCTGGTATGACACCACTGCAGTCTTTGGTGACGGTGACGTGGTGTTAAGGACAGTCGTGTGTAGTCCAGTGCCGTGCGGTCGTCTGCCAGTGGTGCTGAGGTATGACTCATGGAGGCACCACTGCTTGCTGAATATCCGCCATCGAGGCTGTTGGGTCAGTCAGGTACAGCGATAAGGCCCGTCCTTGCTTACGTCACATGTGCAGTCAAGTGTGAAACTTGTATTTATTCGCATGTCTTACGAGATCAACCCCACCCACCAACTTTCACTCCTGTCGATTAATTCCTTCTGGGTGCAGCTATCTGTGCACCTTTTCACTGATGCGGTCACACAACCACTTCCTACTTCTGATGGCAGCAGCATGTAGCTCATGAAGGAAGTCCCCTCCAGGTTGAAGGACCTCTCAACCAATTTGGGTACGAATCCACTCTTGCAGATCATTCCTACATGCTGATTGTCCTCCCTGGAGTGGATGGGCTCTTCAAGAGAATGACCAAGACACCCAGGTAATACCCTGAGCTCTGACTCCTAAAGACTTGAATCCAGTTGCACTGCGGTCAGCATGGCTCCAGAGACCTGTGATAACCTACCAGGACCTTACTGAGTCTCTCCCAGTCCGTCTAGCTGTGTCTGTGCTGCACACGGCGGTTACTCTGGATATTAGCTGTGTATTATTAAATCCATGCGTGCTGGAGAAATCCCATTAGGGCGCTGTTCTGTTGATTCATATTAACATCTGGAGAAACATCTGGAAACCTGCTTGGGTTACTGCTAATAGTAAATGAGTGAGGAAATAACTAAGGCAAGAGTTAGCAGTAATGCTAATCTCATGTAGCCGACTACAATAGCTTCCCTTCACTATTAGCATTTGTGGGCGATTTGTTTTCCTTTAAGCTTAAGCTATAGGAATAGCGTTCACTGTATTTCGCTTTATGTACATCAGACCTGCCCAAACGAACACAGAGGTACAGATCGTAATGCCGTTGTTTAAGATGTTGTCTTGTTACAACACGTGGCCGATGTTATTGATGCTGTATGGTTGATTTAATAGGGCGGCAAGCAGCAGCTCGCACTTTACTGTTGTGATCCTGCATGTGTCGACCTGAATGTAAATGTATTTACATAGTTTAGGCCACAGCGTGTGATCAGCTATTGAAAATTTCATACTGTAAATTCCATGACGTCAAAAAGGTGTACATCCACTTTTCACTTTAGTAGCTTCACAGCAGATGGTGCGGACTTCCAACTACAGTGAGGAAAGACCTCTGGTTTATATACATGTCCACTTTAAACGTACACACAATGTCTTCTGACCTTGTACTGAGAGGTATGGACAAAAATATTCACTAAACATACTAAATATAAAAACACAAAATCATTACTTGGGAAGTTTCAATCAGGGTGAAGGTGATGAAGCCTCCTAAGATCTCAGGAAAAACAATACCAAGGACACTTTGATGGAAAAGCCCTTTAAAAAGCCCAACAAAGCAGCAGCAATATGGAGGACCATGTGGAAAAATCTACATCACCAGGCTGTGAGGTGGTCCATACCCTTACCATACCTACTAGCCAGCTTCTTAATTGAATGTGTTGCTCCACAGTGTTGCAGTTTGTACAGGCACCAGACAGTAAAGACCAATTAAGGTGGAACAGAAAACAAACAAGCCGTTGACGTTGGTGGAAGCTCAGCTCTGCTTCTATAAGCTTTGCTCAGCGTTCGTCTTGAAGCAGATCATCTTAAACTGAGAGTTTCAAAGTGAGCCACAACTTTAATCTAATGTGTGTTGATGTCCAGATGGAAAGCAAGCAGCTAGTATACGTTAGCTACTAGCGAGCAGTTAGCGCTAGTGTAGCTAACTAAACAGTATAAGGATCAACCTCTGGGTTCCATTTTGACACGCTGCTTCTATGTGATCTGTGTGCCTTCTTAATGTACACCAGCCAATCAAAGCAGAGCTCATTAAAATATTCATGAGCTCACCAAAAAGGGAGAACGCCTCGTTTTTCGTTCCAAGATTGAATCATAGGGTGCAAATGGTCGTATATAGTCACGTATGGATTCAGTGTCTAGACAGAGACAGTTTAATTGACATTTCTGGTACAAAAAAAACAAAATCTGGAGAACCTCTTTGGTGTTTGTAAAACAACAGCAGATGAACAGACCTACAAGAGCAAGAGCTGTGGAGATCTAATTCAACTCTTTGATCGAAGCTAATAACTAGGTTTACAGTACAGTAGAATACAGCAGTGCTTTACGTTAAATGGGGTGAATAGGAAACACAGACACACATAGAAACATGCGCACAGAAACGGGTGCAAATACTGTACATGGATGCGTGTGCAATTGTCTGCCGGCATGTCGCCAGGCTGATCAGTGCTGACCTAGGGATGCGTCGGTCAGACGTGTCATCAGAAACATAAAATCAGAACGATAACTCCGGGAAACACTGTGGCAGTGCTAGGAGGCCGACACCTCCATTGACAGTGATGGAAGGAGTGAACAAGGGGAGGAGGATGTATGTGTCTCTCTGTTAGGCTGCCTTCTGCCCTTTAGGCCCCTAAACTCCAGCACGTAAGAAGAGACCCCCACCATGCCCAGAACAGAAGCTTTTAGTCTGATCCCTCTGGGTTAAGTGTCACCTCAGCTCTGCAACTAAACTCCTACCTACCTGGAGTGAGGTGATGCCTTTCCCTTCCTTAACACTTTAAAGGCTCCTACTGGTGAGTCTAGCAACTCTTTCATCACTCCTGCAATCAGATCACCGGCTCAGAAGGCAAGGGCGTATCGGCAGGACAACTAGTCAGTACAACACTCCAAAACAAGGTTTTGATCTGCAGGGCAGGAGTTGCTTCTCACTACACCACCTCTCTGCACTTCTCTAAGCAGACAGGCGGTCAAGTCAGCAAGTGGACATGTGTATTAGAATGGCACAGATCACTCGGCGGTGCTGCTTGCAACAGGCTGGTTCTCCTCTGGAAGGTGGGAGGTATACTGGATGCCATGGCTGGCAAGGAGAGCATGAAGATGGGCTACTGTCTGCTGAAGTTCAGTCCGCTCCTGCTGGAGGGAGCTGACCTCCCGACGCAGCTCTGCCTCGCTGGCAGCTAAGCCCTCCACATGAGACTCCAGATAGTGGATTCTAGCATGGGCCACCTGAAAGGAAGAAAACAGAGAAAGAAGAGTGAGGGTGAGCCCCTTGGTGGAGAAGGGGTGGAGAAGTGGAGAGAGATAACCGAGAGATGCACTTTCTTCTGAACCACGAAATACACAAGAACAGCCACGGATTAAGGGTAGCACGATGGCCTAAACATCAGCGCTACTCTCCAGAGATGGTGAGTAGCATCTATGGCTCGAGTCTGAGAGTGTAAACTGGTTCGCCTCTCTCTAGGTAGAACTCTCTCTCACCCAGCAGCAAAACAAGACATGGGAATTGGCTCTAGCACTTTATCTGAACAGCCAATGTAGATGCCTACCTTGCCTTTACCTACCATTCAACTAGAAAAACTACATGGCCAAAATAATGTGGATCACGCCTATTATTATTAGGCATCCTGCCCCAAACCAATGCCCAATAACTTGGAGCTCACTCCCCTTTGGCTTGGCTTCCCAACAAAGCATTTGTGGAGTCAGATCTAACCCTAACTCTAAATTTGTGGGAACAGTTTGGGGATGGCTTCATCCTTTTTCAACATGACTGCACACCAGTGCACGAAGGAGGGTCCTGACCTCCACCCGATAGAACACCTTTGGGATGAATTAGAGTGGAGACTGCGAGCCAGCCCTTCTCGTTCAACATCAGTGTCTGGCCTCTTAAATACGCTTCTGGAAAAATGGTTAGAAATTCCCATTAACACATTTCTAAACCTTGTGGAAAGCCTTCCCAGAGAAGTTGAAGCTGTTATAGCTGCAAGGGTTGGGCTGACATCATTAAACCCTATGGATTAAGAGCAGGATGTCATGCGGGTTCATATGTGTGTGAAGGAAGACGAGCAGATACTTTGGGCAACAAAGTGGAGGGGAGCGATGCTAGCCTTAGTTCTAGCCCGAACCTGAATTCCGAAACTGTTGGGAAAGCATCACCAGGTAACTTGTAAATAACACAGACAGGAAATAACCTCTCCAAATAAAGTGGAGCCAGACTAGCAGCACAGAGCTGTCCACTGATGCTTTGTCAGGGCTGGGTAAGTTAGCACTGGCCTTCAGTTTCATGGCTTGCCAGCACTGTGTAACAGGGGGAACCCCTGATAGTGGACACGAATAAAAACATGAATAAATCAAAATGACTAAGAACAACTGGGGCTCTGGAGTGATGTAAGCATCTTGGAAATTTCGAGTTCGATCTTCAGTGATGCCAAGGCAATGCATGACCGACGGCACAGCGATG